>ML271456.1:0-103530 GCA_005239495.1 Nicotiana undulata | reverse complement strand
CCCCCCCCCCCCCCCCCCCCCCAAGGACCCCAATGTGGGGAAACATGTGGTGATACTGGTTCCCTCCATACAGAGGAATCACAACAACAACCCGAACACTAATCAATCCATGTATCAACCAAACCATATCATAATTTGGAATGTCGTGGAGCAAATAATGCCAACTTTAGGAGACACTTTCGCGAGCTTATGGATACCCAACCATGCTTAGTAGCCTTGTTGGAGACTAAAATGGAGAGTCATGTTTCTATCCTGGAAGATTTTTATTTCACTGAGATGATAGAGGTTCCTGCCATTGGGCAAGATGGAGGTATGGTAATTCTGTGGAATCATGAGGTGGTGATGGTTAACAACTTTACTAGGAATGGTCAAGCAATTCATGCAATGATAGAGGTAAAATCCAAAAATCTGACTTGGTTGTTTACCACTGTTTATGCTAGCAATGATATAACTACTAGACAATTGTTATGGGAAAACTTTAAACACACTTTTGATAAGTACAATGAACCTTGGTTAATTGGGTGTGACTTTAATGAAGTAGTAGACTTCGGGGATGGATTTGGGGGGTAGGTTTATTAATAAAAAACGAGC
The DNA here is from genome assembly GCA_005239495.1 of Nicotiana undulata. Taxonomy (NCBI): domain Eukaryota; kingdom Viridiplantae; phylum Streptophyta; class Magnoliopsida; order Solanales; family Solanaceae; genus Nicotiana; species Nicotiana undulata. The sequence goes on along the minus strand of ML271456.1, from coordinate 102,939 downwards.
TAAGTCTCTAATAGACTGCCTCAACTATTGTAATTTAGCGGACCTAGGGTTTAAGGGTTGTAAATACACATGGTCCAACAATCATAGGAAAGAAAAGGGGCCTTATCATGGAAATATTAGATAGGGTATACTCCAATTGTGAATGGCTACAAGTATATACAAATGTTACGGTAACACACCTCCCAAAATTACATTCGGACCATAACCCTATTTTAGTTAACCTTAACAATAAAATTAACAATAACCATGCTAGGCCATTTAGACTTGAAACCTTTTGGTGCTTACACCCAGACTTCCCTAGAGTTGTGTCTAATAGTTGGGTGAATAAGGATATAATTGGAGGTATAGAGTCTTTTCACAATAATGTGTTACAATGGAAACAAACTACCTTTGGGAATATTTTTGCTAGGAAAAGAAGAATTTTAAAATGAATTGATGGCATAAAAAACTCTCCTAACTATCAAACTAGTCAGTACCTTAGAGACTTAAAAGTAACCCTTATTGAGGATTATGATTCCATCCTTAAAATAGAAGAGGACTACATGAAATTATATTCTAGGGTTAATTGGTTGAACGAAGGGGATGCAAATACAAAATTCTTTCATATTCAAGCCACTAACCATAAACGGAGAAATAATATTGTCTTTTTTAAAGACAACTCAGGAAATTGGATAGAGGACCATACTGCCCTAATGAATTATGTAACCAATCACTTTCAGAATATTTTTACTACGTCTCATGTAAATACTGACTGGCCAGCCATCAAAATGGACAAGGCAACTTCCACAAAACTTGATATGTCTAGCCTAGATAGCAAATTAAAAAATCATGAGATGACCCTGATGGTCTACACCCCTTTTTCTTCCAGATTTTCTGGCCAATTCTAGGCAGTAAGGTCAATAGTCTTTGCCAAAAATTTGAGATTGGGGTAATGCCTCATTAAGTTAACAAAACATACTTATATCTAATCTGCAAATTCAACAATGCAAATTAATTAAAAAAATTTAGGCCTATCATCCTTTGTAACACTTTGTACAAGGTTATCACCAAAGTTATTGCCAATCGCATCAAGCCCTTCCTAAAACATCTTATTAATAATCAACAAGCAAGCTTTGTTAAAGATAGGCGAGATAGTCATAATACCATCATTATCCAAGAGGTATTAAAACGATTTAACTCCCCCATAGGAAAGCAAAATTGCATGCTAAAGCTTGACTTGGAAAATGCTTTTGACAAATTAGAGTGGTCTTATGTTTACAGAACCCTAAGATTTTTTAACTTTCCTCCTAATATAACTTCCCTAATCCTTACCTGTATCACAACTAGTACAATCTTCGTATTAGAAAATGGCAATAAAAATGACGAATTTACCCCCACAAGGGGCATTCGACAGGGTGACCCCTTATGCATGGACATGTTATCAAAAAATATCGAGCACCAAGTAGATACTCATAATTGGGAACCATTAAGCTAAATAAAAGATGTCCCCCTCTGTTACACTTGTTCTTCGCAGACAGCCTAACTTTAATGGGTCGAGCAAACACAAAAACTATTGCAACAATGTAGACAAGCATGGAGAGTTTTTGTTGCCTCTCCGGATAAAATATCGACAAATCTAAATCAAAAGTTTTAATGTCAAAGTCATGTAATGATGAGATATTAACTATGGTCATGAACACCTTTGATATAAAAATTAGTAAATACTTTGGTACTTACCTAGGTTTTCCCATGCTTTAGCACCACTCTAGGCATAAGGACTACCAACCCGTAATTGATAAAATGCGAACATTTGAAATTCTAAGTGGCTAAGTATGGAGGGAAGGTGCACTTTAATAGCATCTACCCTCAATACAATCCCAAACCACCTAATGCTTGCCAAGTAAAACCCTAAAGGAAATTGACAAGATCCAACGAGACTTCCTACGGGGCACCACTAGAGACAAGAAAAAACTTTACCTAATTGGGTGGAACATGTTTACCTACACAAAAGAAGTTAGGGGCCTAGGCATTAAGAGAGAAAAATAAAAAAATTTAGTGCTGTTAGCCATCCTTGAATGGAGAATTCTTAACAATCCGGCATCCCTCTAGGCTGATGTTCTCATTAGTTTATATGGGCATACTAGTAGAACTAGTGGTTGTTTTAATACTTGGGAAATTCTAATAAAAGAATGGACTATATATGTAAACAAGATTAGGTGGTTAATCCATCATCATTCGAACATGAATATATGTGACACAAATTGGATCTCAAATCTCACCAACCTAAGAAATAATAATATTGGTCTCCTTACCTATAATGAAGATAGTTTAAAAATCAAAGATATTCTGGATAACAACAAATGGGACCTACTGATAATCTCCTTTGAGCTCCCTCAAAGGTATTGTTACAAACATCAACTCCTTATGTCCAACTACACATCCTACACGTGCCAACAACCTCATTTGGAGTATAAACCTTAGTGGGGTATTCACCACAACTTCTTGTTATAAGCTTATTGATAAACAACTCTCTCTAAATGATAATTTCAATTGGATCTGGAGTACCAAGTGCCCTAGGAAAATCAACTTCTTCCTATGGAAGTGCTACCATTCACGTCTTCTCACTAAAGAATACCTTGGAAAGATTGGTAGTAATATTGACAATAGTTGCCCAATATGCAAAGACACATATGAGTCCATAATTCACATCTTCTGGGAATTTACGATTGCTCAATCCTTTTGGCAATTCATGGGGGTGACTATCACTCAATTTAGGCATACTGAACACTGGGTGGATTTTCTCCGAATTAGGAACCCTAAGAAAACCAATAAATTCATAACATGGGAAGATACTTTCCCCATCGCATTATGGGCTATTTGGCAAAACAGAAATGAAAACTATGTGAATAATACTAGAAAGCACATCAACACGAACAAAGTTCTCAACCAAATAATGGAATACCACCAACTAACATCCAGACCTACTACAAAAAATATCATACTCGCGCTCAAAGTAAATGGAAGGCTCCTCCAAGGGGATGGTATAAGATCAATATTGATGGGGCTTTTGACAGCAGTTGCCTCCATGGAGGAATCAATGGAATAATTCGCAACAACAAAGGTGACAGGAAACTGGGCTACTACGAGAAACATCCCACAACTGCTCCCATCCAAGCAGAACTTCAGGCGTTATGGGATGCACTACAAATAATTATCAAGGAAAATATATTCCTAGGTGAAGTTGAAGCAGATGCCACAGATTCATACGCTTCCTTCACGATGATTATCCAACTTATAATGATTTAATTCATGAATGTAGGTGGTTAATGGAGAAGACAACCCGACGAGGGTAGATCACAATGAAGCATAACTTTTGTGAGGGGAACATGGTGGCACACCAACTAAAGGAGCTCTAATGTCACCTAGTTATAATAAACCTTGTTATTTTGTCTTACCTCCTGTCTCTGTAATGGATGCATATTTCAAGAATCATGGTGTCCATATGTATGTTAGATCTTGTTCTATGGATGTGTGTAGTAAATTAGCAGCATTAGGCAATGACAGTGCCTTAGCAGGCATAACTGTATCCCTTCGAGGCGTTTGTACTAAATACAATGCTATGTGTCACATACCCTAATATAAGTACCTTTTCCTTTCAAAACAAAAAACTTAAGTTATATTATGCTTGTTTTTTATCTCTCTCTAAACAATGTTCATGTTGTTTTTAAAACTAAATGATCAATTTGAGGTGGGATTTATAATTTTTCCAAAATAAGTTTTAAGAGGAACCTAATATTACATAAATACTAGAGATTAACCAAGGAGGAATAACAATAACATATAAATGTATTTAATTCATCTATTTCAGTTTCAACATTTGAATTTTTCTTCAAAAGAACATGACATTTAATTTTGAATTTGTTGATAATTATTTTTTTTGTATATAATTAAGTTGTAATGACCCGAAGGGTCATTTTGAGCATTTGCACTTCTCTCGGCAATTTGAGGGCACGATATCTCCGCATGATGTTTTATGACTTGTGTGAATCGCAGTTTTGGTTTTAAAGTTACTCGAAATAATTTGGATTAATGAACATCAGGATTGAAGCTTTAAGTTAGAAAAGCTGACCAAGTTTGACTTTTTAGAATTTGACCTCAGATTTTGATGATTCCAACAACTTCGTATGGTAATTTTGGAGTTAGGCGAGCGTCCGGAATTGGAATTGGAACACTATATGGTAAATTGAAGCATTTCGGCAAAAATTGAAAAGTTGAAGTATTGGAAGGTTGAGACATTTGACCGAGAGTTGACTTTGGTGATGTTGCGATCGAAATGCGATTTCAAGAGTTGGATTAGCTTCGTTATGTTATTTGAGACTTGTATGCATAATTCGAGTTCATTTCGGGTTGATTTGATATGTTTCGGCACGAGTTGTGAAAGTTGAAAGTTCATCGATTTTGATTTGAGGTGTGATTCGTCATTTCCATGTTTCTATGTGAAATTAACACCTCGAGTAGGTCCGTGTTATATTTTGGGACTTGTTGGTATGATTTGACGGGTTCCCAAGGGGCTCAGGTGTATTTTGGATCATTGGCTGAGAGACTAGTTAAGTTAAGTAATTTGGAGTTTGACCATGATCAATATCGGGTCAAGATGACCTCTTTTTGATTATATGAGGGCGCGAGCAGATCCATAGCGTGTTTTATGACTGAAATGTATATATGGTTTGTGTTTGGGAGGTTCCAGATGAGTTTCGGATTATTTCGGTGAAGTTTAAGTTTGTCGGTGCTGCTACTTCGCAGTTGTGAACTTTTTGTTGCAGTTGCGAACTCTGCATTGGCGAACTGTCTGCAATTGCGAACTTTTGGTCGCAAATGCGACATCTGCAGCTGGGTTAAGAGTTGGAGTTTCGATAATTTAGCTCATTTCTTCATATTTTGAACCCTATACTCGGATTTGGGCGATTTAGGAGCCGATTTTCACCACCAGAACTGAGGTAAGTGTTCTCTACTTGGTTTGGATTATATTCATGAATCTATCTTCGATTTTCGCATTTGGATTATGATGTTTAAAGAGAAAGTTGGGGGGGGGGGGTTGTCTAAACTTTCCTAAATTAAATTTTTGAGTTCTGAACATCGATTCGAAGTTGGATTTGAGTGAGATTAGTATCGTTGAACTCGTAATTGAATGGGTTGTTGGATTTTGTAGGTTTTTTTGAGTTTCGAGATGCGAGTCTGGGTTTGGCTTTTTGGTTGACTTTGAGTAAATGTGTAAATATTCAATCTTTATTGATTGGGTTTGCTTACTATTGCATTATTTGATGATTTTTGAGTAATTTTTGGCTAGTTTCGAGCCGTTCGGAGGATGATTTGAATGGGATGACGCTTCTAGTATATCGATTTGGCATGTTTGAGGTAAGTGTCTTGCCTAACATTTTTGAGAGAATTTTTACCACTACTTGACATTATTTGCTACATGCGGAGGTGGTACATATATGAGGTGACGAGCATATATGCATGTGCTAGGGTTAATCTTGCTCGGGGATAGATTATGCTATGAATTGTGCCTTGTAGAATTACGTGACCTTCTCGCTTCATGTCTTACTTGACTCATAGATACTAAGAATATTGAATTAAATGTTAGAAACCAAGATTTAATTTGTTATAGCTTGATTAAAGTTTGATGGAATTCTGAGAAAACATTGATGTGTCTAATTCGGTCATCACTATGCTTAATCATTAATAAATTACTATGGCCAATATTCTTGAGATACTAGATTCTATACTCGTGTTGTAGATCATTCGTGAGATTTATTGAAACACTTGATTGATAAGGTTCCTGAGGGTTTAATGAACTATTGTCCGCTTGAAAGTTGTGATTAGGATTCATTTGGAATATTCGTTTAAACACTCTTCTTGATGTTATTTATGCTTCGTACCTTATTTTTCATTGATATACATATGTTTGGTAAGGAAGGGTGATGTCGTGCCATGTTATGAGAGTGTAAAGCACGAAGGGTGATGTCGTACCATGTTATGTGAGTGTAAAGCACGAAGGGTGATGCCATGCAATATCATTTGAGAGTAAAAGTACGAAGGGTGATGTCGTGCCATATCGATTGAGAGTAAAAGCACTAAGGGTGATGTCGTTCCATATCATTTGAGAGTTAAAGCACGACGGGTGATGTCGGTACATGTTATGTGAGTGTAAAGCATAAAGAGTGATGTCGTGCCATTTTATTTTGTATTATCATGCTTTTATATTATCACGAGTTCATGGCACGATATGTGTTTTCGTGCATGCGAGGACGAGGGACATGCATTATGTTGTGGTATCGTTTCCTCGTGTATACGTTCATGCCTTTACATTGAGCTGTTATTTTCATACTTATGGTTCTTATGTGACTTGTCGTTATTGCCCTGTCCTTGTCCCATATCTCAATTGTTATTGTGTTGCCCATGTATTCTACTTGCTTGACTTGCTAATACCATGCCTACTTCCTACTGTTATCATTACATCCGTGTCGTATCTATTTCGTTGCACGTTAGTACAAGCCTTCTACTATGTTAGTTATTTCTCCCTCTACGTGTTAACTTATATAGATAATGTATTCCCTTATTACTTGTTGTATTTATATCTAGGCCTTCACCATGCTAGTTAGTTAAAGTTTATATTCTGCCTAGTCTATTGCTATTGCCTATATGTATATTCTCATTCATTATTTCTTCTTGCGTATTTCCTACTTTGTTATTACTGTTATCGGCATTCCTGCCACTCAGTTGGTACTGTTATACGCATATTTGGTGAGGATGAGATAAATGCACGAAGGGTGTTGTAGTGCAATTGACTTGATATCTGAGTACATTCCTCATGCTATGAAAGTTATGGAGTGACGATCATGGTTTATTGGTTTTCGCACTAAGGAAAAGATTGGTCGAGCTATTGAAAAATGTTAAATTGTGATCTCTTCTAGTACTCAGTTATTGCTTTGCATATTCGTTACATGCACTATCTTCTGTTATATCGTAGTATAGTTCTATTGCTCGTTTACGGTGCAAGTTTTATCAATGGGTATCTTTTAACTAAAAAGCCTCGTCGCTACTTTGATGAGATTAGACAAGACACTTATTGGGCAAAATGAGGCAGGTTATACTCATACTATATTTCTGCACCTTGCATGCAGATTTTGAAGCGGAGCTGCTAGTGATGTCGGGAGCTGACTCTGAAGATGCTCGTGCATTCCAGAATATAGCTTCCACTTGTCCTTGGTAGCTTTATATTATGCTAATATGTTTATGTAACTTTCAAACAGATCGTGTATTTATTTGCACCAACTTTATAAATTTCAAATTCATAGTAGCTCATGATTTGTACTACCAGTCCTTGGATTTATATGTAAATGTTCAGTTAATTCTACACTGTTTCCTATAAGTTTTATTTGGATTGTATTGACTGTTAGTTAGCTTACATAGTGGGTCGAGTTAGATACCATCACAACTAGTGATTTTCGGATCGTGACATAAGCATTGGAAATAAGAATAAGAAGGATATGAATTAGGAAGAAAAAGGAGGAAGTTGCATGGAGCCGAATGGATGCAACCTTTCATCTTGCAAGATGCGTTTCTTACAAGCCAAGATTCATGAGGGATACCGGTGCATGTGCTATTTTAAGTCCCGACACATATATCGATCTTCAATTTATGAAGATTATATATATCATAGGCGAAATCCGGATTTGAAGTATATGAATTGCTGCAGTGAGCTTAGCAGTACACAGATAATTGACCTCTCAGTTAAATATTTACATACATATTGGCAAATTTACTGAATTTATGTAAATGCGCAAAATCCTCGTACATACCTAAAATCAATGACGAATTGCTATCTTTGAAATTGGAACTTGAATATCATTTATGTCGAAAATAAAATGAGATTTTCGATTGTGAAGTGGAGGGATATAATTGAAATAACCAGAATCTGCTGGAATCAGCAGTTGATGCCAGAGAAATGTTCTCAAACTAGTAAAGATGCACATGAGAAATGATGTGTTAATTGTTGACCTTTGAAAATAATTATCTAATCCTTTTTGGTATGAATTAATAACAAAAACATATAAACGTAAACATACATTATACACGTGTCTGCATTTGAATTTTTTTGAATGCAAAACATGGAAAAGGAGACATAGAAATTATTAATAGATTCACGTCATGGTTCCGTTGATGCGAAGAAATCGAGAATGTAGAGCTTAAGAGGCAATATGAGTTGGCGCAGAAACTCTAACAAAATGTAACGAACGACGGGTCGTTTTGAGAGTTCGTGTCTTGTTCGGCGGCTTATGGTCTCGATCAACTTCATATTGATTACTATGACTTGCGTATGTGGTTACGTTCGGATGATTCGAGATTGATTTGGAAGAAGGATTCTTGCTTTAGAAACTTACGTGAAAAAAGTTGACCGGAGTTTTGACTTTTGTGTAGATGTTTTCGAAATGGCGTTTTGATGATTTCAATAATTTCGTATGGTGATTTTGGACATAGGCGTCCGTCAGGATTTGGATTTGGATGCCCATATGGTAATTTAAAGCATTTCGATGAAAATTGGAAAGTTGAAGTTTTGGAATGTCGAGAGGTTTCACCGGGAGTTGACTTTGTTGATATTGGGCTCGGACTGCGATTCTGAAGGTTGTATTAGCTTCATTATGTCATTTGAGACTTGCATTCAAATTTTGACGTTATTTCGGGTTGATTTGATATGTTTTTGCATGGGTTATGGAAGTTTGAAGATTTGAAAATTCATAAGTTCGATTCGAGGTGTGATTCGTAGTTTCGACAATGTTTGATATGATTTGAGGCCTCAAGTAGGTCTGTGTTATGTTATAGGACTTGTTGGTATATTCGAACGGGGTCCCGAGTGCCTCGGACGACTCGAATTTGTTACCATGTTTTGGCAAGTCTACTTCTAGTGTGTCGCTCTCGCGCCCCGTTTTCTTGCAAAAGCAGTTTTTGACATGTGACAACTCTTTTAAACGAGGTATTAAAAGAGAAGAGTCTTCACTTAAGGATTTTGAGGTGCATTAGGGCATCCATTTGCAAATAACTGTATTTGACTAGTCAACGCCATTAAAGATCGTGTAAGGGCTTAAATTACCTCAAAGAAATGATTTCTAATTGGTTGCGTAATAAACTAAGGAAAGCAACCTCATAATTCTGAATTACTAAAGCTGATTTTATAGATTTACGTCTTAGGTAGGTGACAATATCCTATAGGGCATCATTTCTTATATTTGGCAGTTGAAATTGGTTTTTTGATACGTTTTTCCTATAGGCATGCTATCTAAGTGAAGCAGTGCAAAAGAAAAAGAAGAAAGAAACAACGCAAAGTACTTGATTAATTAGTCAAGACCCTATAGTCATGATATCTAACTAAGTAAAGGCATTACATTGTTGCATCCTATAAACATGTTATGTAAGAAAGTTGGATAGTAGACGTGGAAACAAATATAACATATATGACAAATGAAGTGAAGTGTGTGCGTGATTGTAACAAGCATGCTTTCTATTAGTGTACAACACATGAAACTAAATAGCATATATGGCATGCTGAACAAAATTGCAAATAAACCACGTAGACCCTATAGGCATTTTTTAAACCCTTTTATGCAAGCTTTAGAACGTACCCGATTTCCCAATTCACTAATTTCCCAATTGTTTGTTTGAAAATTATTACAGGCCCAAAAATAAAAGAGCACAATTTCAAACATTGCACACTAAAACAACTATAAGCCCAATAAATAGAATTGGCCCAAAGGAAATTAACCCAGTAATGCCTGGGCCTTCAATAGGCTCATTCTTCATAGAAATAGCAGACCACGATCCAAATACACTCGCAAATATTAAAGTGTGTCAATCTTTCAAACTCACAATGGACCCACACTACGCCCAAAGAAAAGACCCTCTCTCTTTGTAGATGGACAACTTAACCACACAAGTTAACGAGCTACACATGGTAACCAATTAAAACAGCTCCAAGTCCTACTAACAACAATTCACACTAGGACATAAATACAAAATCATGAAACATATTGACAAGACTCACGTAAGACATAATTGCACTTGTATTTTGGAAGCTAGAGTGATAGGAATGGTCAAAAAGGGGACTAAACATAAAACTAGGAGAACCAGTAGGACTTAATCTCTGCATGTCATGAAAAAAATAACAACATAAGTCTATGACAAGTGAAAGAGTATAACATGCACAATATTAGCAGAGTTGGAAAGGTACATTACTTAGGTTGACATGGTAAGCATATATACATACTTAGTTTCCAGAACAACAAGTTTATAGTGAAACATAAGCTAAAATTAGCCTAAAAGAGACTCAAAACTTAGAATCTAAGGCATGAAGGTCTAGTAAAGTCATGGTCAGATAATGCCAATTAGACATAGTAAACAAACAAGTAGGCATGGTCTACAATAGTCAACAGGCAGCCTAACATGTTGAGTATAACACAAAGATTCCTAAGTCTAAAGCATTCATGGTGAATATGAAAGCCAGGTGACACTTTATAGGTCACATAAAGGGCTAGATGTTGCATTTCATTTTGTAGACTAGAAGTAGTATCAAGACACACCAGATTGAACCAAACATAGAACACACGTTAAGCTCACAATTAGTTGTCCCACAATTAGAAATTTGGTACATTTAAAGTATTGGAACAAATGAGTTGGTTATGATTGTATATAACATGGAAAGAAACCAAATTCAGAATAAGCAACAGGTGAACATGATGACCATTCAGGATGGACACAATAGCATATTAGGCTAAGCATGACTTGCAGAGAAATAGCATATTAGGCATGAAGGATTCAACATGAATAAAGCAATTTCGAGCAAGAATATAGTCTCACAAAGGGGTTTCAGTGTAAGAAGTCAAACAAAGTTTAACAACCATCAATTAGATTTCAATTACGTATCAGGCAGAGATAAAAAATTGACTTAGATATACACATATAGGTTAACATCAAGACTTGCACAAAATTGGAGCTAAGATTTCAATTACGTATCAGGCAGACATCAAAAATCGACTTACATATACACATATGGGTTAACATCAAGACTTGCATAGAATTGGAGCTAATGGAACTACAGAGTAATGCTAAATTAAGCAGAATGGCATAATATCGAAATTAACTTAGAGAAATCCAAACAACATTAATACACATATAATTAGCACAAACAGAAAGGAGTAGAATTACGAGGGTACAAGACACTAACCAGTTGCAAACAAACAAATAAAGAACGAGGAGCTCAGAATCTCAGGAATGCCAGCAATTGCTGGAGAGTGATGAAAAACCCCAAACCTCCAGTGCTTCAGAGTTCACAACAGCCTCAAAATGGACTCCGAGCTGTGCTTGCATTGGAGTAAAGTTAACAAAATACGTTGGCCTTGGTTTTCAACCGGCCAAAAATATTGAGCCTTAGAATAGTGTAAGACAAGAAAGATAAGAAAGTCAATAGTAGTTTTTCTAGATATTAGAGTCTGTCCAAAAGGAAAATTTTGAAGAGGTTTATATGGTGTTCAAATTAAGACGAACAAACAAGGAAAATAATCCATAAAACCTAAATTAGGAAAGAAAACATTGCATGAAATCTATAATAGAACCAGTAAAAGAAGCATCGGAATCCAAACCCTAGTTGGTATCGAATGCAGGGAAAATCGTTCACATGCCCCAATCATGACGGAATCAACGGAGATATACCATATACAAGAGAGATTTCTCTTCCTTAGTGTATAGAACCACAATAGCACCCAGAACCATAGAATCAAAGCGGTAGTTGTGAGAATTGTGCTTGCCATAAGTGCAATTACAACAAAATTTACCATAAATGAGTAATAGTAGCAGGAAGGTAAGTAAAACCCGCGTATAGACGCGTATAAGGAAAGAATAAGAAAGGATCTCCATGGCCGGCTAGGGATTTAGTGTGAGAGTGAAGATGAGAGAATGGAGGGGTTTCAGAGGTAGTTGTTTATGCGCGAATGGGTTATGGTTTCAGGGTAAAGATGTAAAAGGAAAGTGTAGGGATTATTATGGTTGTTGATCATCCGAGATCATAGGTCGTGATTAAAAGGAAAGTAGGGCTGGGTTGAGTAAACGGATCCCAATCAGATTGAAATAAAATGGGTCATTTGGTTTGGACCAGGGCAGCTTGGGGTTGGGCTCACTTGTTTGGACCTTAATTGGTCCGAAAATAAAGCCTAATTTGTGCCAGATTTTAAAGTAAGAAATTAAGGGGAATGTTTGATAAAATAATAAAATAAAAATACTATTTATGCAACTTAATACTTTAAAACAATAGTTGAAGATTAAAAAAACGTATAAAATTTATTTTGACCTTAAATAAAATGACGAATGCAATTTATTGTAAAATATAAGCTATTATTTCAAAATTATGTATTTGGCATAAAAATGCAAATGTAATTATATAAATGAAGTTAAATATTATAAAACACATATGTGGATGTAAATAATAGATTGGGATGATTAAATCATCAAATAAGGGGTTAACTAATAAATAATCAAGCAATTCAAATGCAAGGAAATCAATTTTCAAATTCTAAATTATGAAAAAATATAGAAAATACGTGTATAACTTTTTAGATTAAATAATGATGCAAAAAATAATATTTTGAAAGTATATATACTATTTGTAAAAATATGAGGACAAAAGTAGGTATCAATAGTTGCACTTGCGCATATTTGGAGGGCAGGTGCGGAGCCGCTTTTGCGAAGTTTCTATCTCTTTTGTGATGTTGAGTCCTGGGAGGAAGCTTCGCTTTTGCGGAGTTTTTTGAAAGAGGTGCGATGGGCGCTTTTGCGGAGTTTTTTGACAGAGGTGCGATGGGCGCTTTTGCGGCCCAGTGAACGCAAATGCGAAGATGGTCGCTTTTGCGGCTCGTTTGGAGCTCACTACTAGAAATCTGGAAAAAAACGACCAACAATTTGCGACCAAAATTGGTCTCAAGAAAAGCAACCAAAGTTGGTCGCTAAATTGGAGAAAATTATTCTAAATACAATAGCGACCAAGGTTGGTCGCTTTTTGGTCGATAATGTGGTCAAAATATTGACCGGACGGTCATACTTGCTTGGTCAAAGAAATATTGAAATTAGCGACCAACTTTGGTCGCTAAAGTGGGACCCAATTATAAAATTTTAATAATTATATTATTATTTTAAATTTTTTTATAAAATATAAATAAATAAAATTTAAAATTAGCGACCAACTTACGAAAGGAGAAGAAGATAGCGACCAACTTTGGTCGCTAATCTGGGACCCAGTTATAAAATTTTAATAATTATATTATTATTTAAAAATATTATGAAATATAAATAAATATAATTTCAAATAAGCGACCAACTTTGGTCGCTAATCTGGGACCCAGTTATAAAATTTTAATAATTATATTATTATTTAAAAATATTATGAAATATAAATAAATATAATTTCAAATTAGCGACCAAAGTTGGTCGCTTACGAAAGGGGAAGCAGATAGAGACCAACTTTGGTCGCTAATCTGGGACCCAGTTCTAACGGTAATAATTATATTATTATTTTAAATATATATAAAATATAATAAATCTGATTTAAATTTAGCGACCAAAGTTGGTCGCTAATTTTAATTTTTGGATAATTAGCGACCAAAGTTGGTCTCTTTTCAGGTCAACATTGGTCAAAATTAAAAATCACTTTTATATTTACTATCTAAATAATATAAATGTAATCCGTTAACACTTTTGTAATACAAGAGATGAATACACTAAAATATACTCTACATGCTATATATGTAGTTAAAATTGTACAACGAAGCGTGTAATATATATATATATATATATGTGTGTGTGTGTGTGTGTGTGTGTGTGTGTGTGTGTGTAGAGAGAGAGAGAGAGAGAGAGAGAGAGAGAGAGATAAGTCGAGACGTTTTGTTTTTAATATTCAATGATGCATCTGAGTAGGTTATAAGTCGATGAATCAATTTACAAGTGCATAAATCCCTAAAATAACCCGACCATGTGTTACTAGCGCTTCATGTATGTATATATATATATATATATATGATGATACAAAAGGTCATCCTAAGTGATTTTAGCTAAATCTGTGTTTCGAGACCCCGAAAGCCTTCGTTAATCTTACCTCGATATGCGTGCGCAGCCCGGGCGTGTAGCCGGGAAGTCTGTATGTTGAAATTTGATGAAAATAGAATTTTATGATAATTAAATGAATAAAGTGGACTTTGGTCAACATTTTCGCTAAACGGACCCAAACCCATGATTTGACGGTCCCGGAGGGTCCGTAGGAAAATATGGGACTTGGGTGTATGCCCGAAATCGAATTCCGAGGTCCCAGGCCCGAGAAATGAATTTTTAAAGAAAATTATTTTCTGAAAATAATAAAGTATTTTGAAAATGAATAATTATGTGAAAACCGTGTTACCGGGCCCGTATTATGGTTCCAGAGCCCTGAACAGGTTTATTATATGTTATGTAAGTTATCTATGAACTTTGGTGTAAAACAGACTTGAAATGACAGGTTTCGGATAAAAATCGGAATAATTAAGCCTTATGAAGTTTTAAGAAATTTCTATGAGTTTTGAGGTTTAATTCCTTGTTTTTGATGATATTTTGATGATTTAAATGCTTGAACAAGTCCGTAAGATGGTTTGGGAGTCGTGTGTGTTTTTGGTTTTGAGACCCGAGGGCTCGGGTTAGTTTCGGGTAGCTAACGGGGTGTGAAAAGTGCTAAAAATCTGGTTTTTGGGCTGTTTGCTGGTGTCTGAGATTTTGTACTATGCGATCGCATTAGTACCTCCATGATCGCATAGCACTGCGTAGAGGGGAAGGAATAGTACTCTATGAGATCGCAAGGGTATGTCCGAGATCGCACAGAGTTAGGAACTGCTGGGAGGGGGCTGGGGTCTTGTTCAGTGCGACCGCACCCTTTGATCCGCGATCGCAGTGCATGTGACCCCGCTACTCTACGCGATCGCACCCTTATTTCCGCGAACGCATAGAGTTATTTCGTCCAGTTAATAAAATACCCAAAAACAGAACACTCCATACGGGATTTTATAATTTTACCCTTCCTCCTTCTTCCCCAAGCTTCCATATACGAAATTCAAGCTCCCCAACCTCCATAGCTTCATAGGTATGTGTACTTAACTCCGTTTTCTTCCACTTTTCTTCATCAAACACTAGATTCTAGGCCTAAAAACATGAAATCAAAGTAAGAATTGGGGGTTTTGGGTAGAGTTAGGTTCTTGGGAATTTTGGGTAATTCAACCCCAATTTGGGGTCGGATTTCAAAATAAATTGTATATTCTAAGTCGTGGGGGTATGGGTGATCGGATTTTGGTCCGAGCCTCGTGTTTGGACCAAGCAAGCCCGGGGTCGAATTTTGGTATTTTGGGAAGAATGCTAGGAATTGCATATCTAGGCTATGGATTGTGTTATTGAGTCTTATTAATATTATTGAATTAATTATGCCTAGATATCGTTGTTTCAGAGTCGGATTATAAAGAAAGGCGGTCTTAGAGGGTTGATTGCTATACTTTGGACCCGAGGTAAGTGTCTTGCCTAACTTTGGTGAGGGAATATGTATTATTTTCTAAGTGCTAAGTGATTACCATGTTCATTGCATAGGTGAGGTGACGAGTACCTATGCAATGTGTGTCAAGCATGCCCGTGAGTCTATTTTGATAGAAATTGCAGTATTTCTTCCATGTTTATCATATTGTGAGATCGTATCTACTTGGTAATTTATTCTTGTTGAAAGTATTGGATGTTGAGCTTGAGAAATGTTGATACGATTGATAATCCAAGTGTAGAGTATACAATTGAGGTGATTGGATATAACTGAGACCCTTACCGGGCATTCATTGAGTTATTGATTGATGTTTTTCCCTTGCCGGGTGATTTGAATAGTATATTCCACTATGCTATACTCCTTGCCATTATATTTATCATTGTTTTGTGAGGAAGAGTGTAAAGCACGAAGGGTGATGTCGTGCCATGATATTTGATTACATTGCATAGTAAGGAAGAGTGTAAAGCACGAAGGGTGGTGCCGTGCCATGATTCACATTGATTATAAGCACGAAGGATAATATTGTGCCATGATTTACATTGATTACAAGCACGAAGGTTAATGTCGTGCCATGATTTATATTGCCTTATATTGTACATTGCATTGTGAGGAAGAGAGTAAAAGCACGAAGGGTGATGCCGTGCCATGATTTCTACTATTCCACGTTATACATCGCATTGTGAGGAAGAGAGTAAAAGCACGGAGGGTGATGCCGTGTCATGATATTTGATTACATTGCATTATGAGGAAGAAAGTAAAAGTACGAAGGGTGACGCCATGCCATTATCTACATTTCTGATATTTATACTTGTTCCGCCAGCTATCGTGTTAACTTGCCCCCTTGACTACTTCTATATGTTAATTTAACTGCTTCATTTCACTTGTTCCCATTAACTGCTCCCATATCCCATGCTTATCTGTCTATTCCTGCATTTGTCTGTGATATATCTTGTAGAACTGTACAGGTAGATTATCGTTGTCTAGCCTAGCCTCGTCACTACTTCGGTCGAGGTTAGGCTCGGCACTTACTCAGTACATGGGGTTGGTTGTACTGATGCTACACCTGCACTTCTTTATGTTGTGCAGATCCCGCAGCCGGACCCAGTGGACATCGTTAGAGGGAGTATCCTTCAGTCCACCTCGGAGATTGCAAGGTAGACCCGCAGACGTTCGTGGGCCTTGACGTCTCCTCTATCCCTTTTTCTTCCTTCATGTCTTTTTCATTTATTTTCAAAGATAGTTGTATACAATTATTGTTCATCCCTTGGTTGTAGTAATCTTTTAGTATGTTCGTGAGTTAGTGACTCCAGATTCGGGGATTGTTACAACGTAATGTATTTGTTTAAACCATTTAGTTCTGCTTTTTTTATCTATTTTGCGCTGCTAAATCGTAAACTATTTTTGGTTAATTCTTTTAATTGGGTGTTATCATGTTAGATTAACTGCTCATGTTGGCTTGTCTAGCGGGTTCAACGTTAGACACAGTCACGGCCTGGAGGTGGGAATTCGGGTCATTACAAGTTGGTATCAGAGCTCTAGGTTGCTTAGGTCTCACAACTCACGGACAACCTTGGTAGAGTCTGAGGGATCGGTACGGAGACGTCTGTACTTATCCCCCAGAGGCTGCAAAGTTAGGATACTCCTCTTCTCTTCATACTTTGTCGTGCGTAGTATATTCTGTATACTGATCGAGTTTCCATTCTATTCTCTCGCAGATGGCGAGGACGCGTGCTTCCCTTGGTTCCGCTCAGCAGCCCGACACTCTTGTTACAACTCCTACGAGGGGTAGAGGTCGAGGACGAGGCCGTTCT
Organism: Nicotiana undulata; assembly: GCA_005239495.1. Taxonomy (NCBI): domain Eukaryota; kingdom Viridiplantae; phylum Streptophyta; class Magnoliopsida; order Solanales; family Solanaceae; genus Nicotiana; species Nicotiana undulata. The sequence goes on along the minus strand of ML271456.1, from coordinate 85,506 downwards.
AGAGGCCGAGGTCGGGGCTGGGCTCAGCCTAGAGCAAAAGCCCCAGTGGAGGACCCTCATGTCGAGTCTGACGAGGAGGTCCCAGTTTCGGCAGTCCCAGTTGGACCAGCGCAGGTCCCAGAGGGGTTCATAGCTACCCCAGTGCTTCATGACGCTCTAGTCCGCTTGGTAGGACTTATGGAGAGTGTGGCTCAGGCCGGTTTTCTTCCTACTGCACCAGCTGGATCTCAGGCTGGGGGAGGGACCCAGACTCCTGTTATTCATATCTCAGAGCAGGTTTCCACTCAGTTCCAGACTCCAGCACCTCAGACAACCGGAGTAGCTCAGCCGGGTAGTGTGGCATCGGCAGCCGAGGGTGCAACTATGTCAGCAGATGCTCTATGGAGATTGGACAGATTCACCAAGTTATTTACTACTACTTTTACTGGTGCACCGTCAGAGGATCCACAGGATTACTTGGACAGCTGTCATGAGGTTCTTCGGAACATGGGCATAGTGGAGTCCAATGGAGTTGANTGAGAGGATCTTAGGAGGCAGTTTGAGCGCCTCCAGCAGGGATCTATGTCTGTTACTCAGTACGAGACCAGGTTCATCGCTCTAGCCAGGCATGTATTGATGATACTCCCCACTGATCGGGAAAGAGTTTGGAGGTTCATTAAGGGATTGGCCCAGCCTATACTACTCCAGATGGCCAGGGAGTCGAGTACTGATATTTCATTCCAGGATGCGGCTGATGTGGCCAGGAGGATTAAGATGATTTTGTCACAGGGAGGTGGTCAGGGGGATAACAAAAGGCCCCGTCATTTTGGTAGATTCAGCGGAGCCTCATCTAGAGGTAGGGATTCTTTTAGAAGGGGTCATCTACCCCGACCTTTTCAGTCAGCACTTCAGGTATCTCCCCGTGCACCGCCAGCTCATGTTAGTGCACCACTAGCATCTATTAGTGCACAACCGCTTCAGAGTTACCAGGGTAGTTATCAGGGTCGTCAGGGCCAGTTGCCGAGTCATCAGCCACAACATCAGAGATCTTGTTATAGTTGTGGTAGCCTGGGGCACATTGCCAGATATTGCCCCCGAGCTTCGAGTGGACCCCAGTATCAGGGTTCCCGTGCCTTGGTTCCCGCAGCAGGTGTACCCTTACCCCCTCAGCCAGCTAGGGGTGGTGGTCGAGGTGCCAGAGGTGGTGGTCAGGTTCATAGAGGTGGAGCACAGGCCACGAGAGATAGAGGCCAGATTGCAGCAGGTAGACCCAGGGATGTTCAGATTGGAGGGGCTCAACCCCGGTGATATGTTTTTCCTGCTCGTTCTGATGCTGAGGCTTCTAATGCAGTTATTACAGGTACGGTTTTAGTTTGCAGCCGAGAGGCTTCGGTGTTATTTGATCCGGGTTCTACATTCTCCTATGTGTCTTCATATTTTGCCACTTATTTGAGTATGCCCCGTGATTCCTTGAGTACTGCTGTACATGTGTCTACACCTGTGGGTGATTCTATAGTGGTAGATCGAGTCTACCGTGCTTGCGTAGTAGTTATTGGTGGTCTAGAGACTTAGGTTTATCTTTTGCTTCTTGATATGGTTGACTTTGATGTTATATTGGGTATGGACTGGCTATCTCCCTATCATGCTATCTTGGATTGTCATGCCAAGACAGTGACCTTAGCCTTGCCAGGACTACCTCGTTTAGAGCNTCGTGAGTTTCCAGAGGTATTCCTTGCTGACCTGCCGGGTATGCCACCCGACAAGGATATTGACTTTTGTATTGAGTTAGCTGAGGGAATTCAACCCATTTCTATTCCCCCGTATCGTATGGCTTCCGCAAGAGTTGAAGGAATTAAAGGAACAATTACATGATTTGTTGGATAAAGGCTTCATCAGGCCTAGTGTTTCTCCTTGGGGTGCTCCAGTATTGTTCGTGAAGAAGAAAGATGGCTCAATGAGGATGTGTATTGACTACCGGCAGTTGAATAAGGTTACTATCAAGAACAAGTATCCTTTGCCGAGGATTGATGACTTATTTGATCAGCTTCAGGGTGCTACGGTGTTCTCTAAGATAGACTTGAGATCTGGTTATCATCAGCTGAGGATCAGGGCGTCTGATGTGCCCAAGACGGCTTTTCGCACTCGTTATGGGCATTATGAGTTTTTGGTCATGTCGTTTGGGTTGACTAATTCCCCCGCTGCTTTCATGGAGTTGATGAACTGGGTATTCAGGGAATCGTTCGTTATTGTTTTCATTGATGATATTTTGATATACTGTCGCAGCCGAGATGAGCATGAGCAGCACCTTAGAGTCGTCCTCCAGACTCTAAGGGATAGGCAGTTGTATGCCAAGTTTTCTAAGTGCGAGTTCTGGTTGAGTTCTGTGGCATTCTTTGGCCACGTGGTATCGGCAGAGGGCATTTAGGTGGACCCGAAGAAAGTTTCAGCAGTCAGAGATTGGCCTAGGCCCACTTCAGCCACAGAGATTCAGAGCTTCTTAGGCCTAGCAGGTTATTATCGCCGGTTCGTGGAGGGGTTTTCATCTATAGCAGTCCCTATGACCAAGTTGACGCAAAAGGGTGTTAAGTTCAGATGGTCTGAGGAGTGTGAAGTGAGCTTTCAGAAGCTCAAAACAACATTGACCACATCATCAATGTTGGTATTGCCCACATGTTCAGGTTCTTATACCGTGTATTGTTATGCTTCGCGGGTTAGGCTTGGTGCAGTGTTGATGCAGGATGGGAAGGTTATAGCCTATGCTTCTCGTCAGTTAAAGATTCATGAGAAGAACTATCCAGTCCATGATTTGGAGCTTGCAGCTATTGGTCATTCCTTGAAGATTTGGAGGCACTATTTGTATGGGGTGCCGTGTGAGGTATTCACTGATCATAAGAGCTTGCAATACTTGTTTAAGAAAAAAGAGTTGAATATGAGGCAGAGGAGGTGGTTAGAGTTGCTGAAGGATTATGATGTTACTATTCTCTATCACCCGGGAAAGCCCAATGTGGTGGCCGATGCTTTGAGCCGGAAGTCAGTCAGTATGGGTAGCTTGGCCTATTTATCAGTTGGAGAACGACCCTTGGCTTTGGATGTTCAGGTGTTAGCCAATCGATTTGTTAGATTGGTGGTTTCTGAGGGTGGCAGTGTTTTGGCCCAAACCGTCGCTCGTTCTTCATTGTATGATAGTATCTGTGCCAGGCAATATGATGATCGTCATTTGTGTGCTCTTAGAGATGCGGTTCAGCACGGACGTGCCAAGCAGGTCATAGTTGATGCTGAGGGAGATTTGAGATTGCAGGGTCGTATATGTGTTCCCGATGTGGGCGAAATTCGTGAGTTGATATTGTAGGAGGCCTATAGTTCCCGGTATTCCATTCATCCGGGCGCCACAAAGATGTACCAAGATTTGCGGCAGCATTATTGGTGGCGTAGAATGAAGAAGGATATTGTGGCTTATGTAGCTCGGTGCTTGAATTGCCAACATGTTAAGTATGAGCACCAGAGACCTGGTGGTTTGATGCAGCAGATTCAGCTTCCCGAGTGGAAGTGGGAGCGTATCACGATGGATTTTGTAGTTGGGCTTCCACGGACCCAGAGGATGGTTGATGCAGTATGGATTGTTGTGGATAGGCTGACCAAGTCAGCACATTTCATTCTTGTGGCGGTTTCATCTTCGGCAGAGAAGTTAGCTTAGATCTATATGAGATAGATTGTCTGATTGCACGGTGTGCCCTTATCTATCATATCAGACCGAGGTACTCAAGTAACCTCCAATTTCTGGAAAGTATTTTAGCGAGAGGTTGGTACTCAGATTGAGTTGAGCACAACATTTCATCCTCAGATGGACGGACCGTCCGAGCGCACTATTCAGATTTTGGAGGATATGTTGCGGGCATGTGTTATTGATTTTGGTGGTTCATGGGATCAGTTCTTGCCTTTAGCAGAGTTTGCCTACAACAACAATTATCAGTCGAGCATTCAGATGGCTCCATATGAAGCGTTGTATGGTAGGCGGTGTCGGTCTCCAGTCAGATGGTTTGAGCCCGGAGAGGCTAGAATATTGGGTTTTGAGTTAGTCCAGGATGCCTTGGATAAGGTGAAGATTATTCAGGATAGACTTCGTACAACTCAGTCCAGACAAAAGAGTCATGCAGATCGTAGAGTTCGAGATTTGGCTTTCATGGTAGGAGACCAGGTGTTCCTTCGAGTGTCGCCTATGAAAGGCATGATGATATTCGGAAAGAAGGACAGGTTGAGCCCTAGGTATATTGGTCCATTTGAGATTTTGGATAAGGTAGGAGAGGTGGCCTACAGACTAGCCTTGCCACCGCATTTATCAACAGTGCATCTAGTGTTTCATGTATCCATGCTCCGGAGGTATATTGCAGATCCATCTCATGTTCTTGACTTCAGCGGTGTCCAGTTGGACAAGGATTTGACTTATGAGGAGGAGCCGATAGCTATATTAGATAGGCAGGTTCGTCAGTTGAGATCGAAGAGTTATCCTTCGGTTCTTGTTCAGTGGAGAGGTCAGCCTGCCGAGGAAGCTACTTGGGAGTCCGAGTCCGATATGAGGAGTCGTTATCCCCATCTTTTCTCAGACTCAGGTACTTTTCTATGTTCGTTCGAGGACGAAGGTTTGTTTCATAGGTGGAGATTGTGATGACCCAAAAGGTCATCCTAAGTGATTCTAGCTAAATCTGTGTTTCGAGGCCCCGAAAACCTCCGTTAATCTCATCTCGATATGCGTGCGCAGCCCAGACATGTAGCCTTGAAGTTTGTATGTTGAAATTTGATGAAAATAGAATTTTATGATAATTAAATGAATAAAGTGGACTTTGGTCAACATTTTGGTAAACGGGCCCGGGCCCGTGATTTTACGATCCCGGAGGGTCCGTAGGAAAATATGGGACTTAGGCGTATGCCCGGAATCGAATTCCGAGGTGCTAGGCTCGAGAAATGAATTTTTAAAGAAAATTGTTTTCTGAAAATAATAAAGGATTTTGAAAATGAATATTTATGTGAAAACCGTGTTACCGGACCCGTATTATGGTTCCGGAGTCCGGAACAGGTTTATTATATGTTATGTGAGTTATCTGTGAACTTTTGTGTAGAACGGACTTGAAATGACGGGTTTCGGATAAAAATCGGAATAATTAAGCCTTATGAAGTTTTAAGAAATTTCTATGAGTTTTGAGGTTTAATTCCTTGTTTTTGATGATATTTTGATGATTTAAATGCTTGAACAAGTCCGTAGGATGGTTTGGGAGTCGTGTGTGTTTTTGGTTTTTAGACCCGAGGGCTCGGGTGAGTTTCGGGTAGCTAACGGGGTGTGAAAAGTGCTAAAAATCTGGTTTTTGGGTTGTTTGCTGGTGTCTGAGATTTTGTACTATGCGATCGCATTAGTACCTCCATGATCGCATAGCACTGCGTAGAGGGGTAGGAATAGTACTCTATGCGATCGCAAGGGTATGTCCGCGATCGCTCAGAGTTAGGAACTGCTGGGAGGGGGTTGGGGTCTTGTTCAGTGCGACCGCACCCTTTGATCCACGGTCGTAGTGTTATAGCCTTATACTCCTATGCGATCGCACTTAGAGCTCCACGATCGCAGTGTATGTGACCCCACTACTCTACGCGATCGCACCCTTATTTCCGCGATCGCATAGAGTTATTTCGTCCAGTTATTAAAATACCAAAAAACAGAACACTCCATACGGGATTTTATAATTTTACACTTCCTCCTTCTTCCCCAAGCTTCCATATACAAAATTCAAGCTCCCCAACCTCCATAGCTTCATAGGTATGTGTACTTAACTCCGTTTTCTTCCACTTTTCTTCATCAAACAGTAGATTCTAGGCCTAAAAACATGAAATCAAAGTAGGAATTGGGGGTTTTGGTTAGAGTTAGGTTTTTGGGAATTTTGGGTAATTCAACCTCAATTTGGGGTCGGATTTCAAACAAAAATATATATTCCAACTCGTGGGGGTATGATTGATCGGGGTTTGGTCCGAGCCTCGTGTTTGGACCAAGCGGGCCCGGGGTCGAATTTTGGTATTTTTAGAAGAATGTTAGGAATTTCATATCTAGGCTATGGGATTGTGTTATTGAGTCTTATTAATATTATTGAATTAATTATGCCTAGATATCGTTGTTTCAGAGTCGGATTATAAAGAAAAGGCGGCCTTAGAGGGTTGATTGCTATACTTTGGACCCGAGGTAAGTGTCTTGCCTAACTTTGGTGAGGGAATAGGTATTATTTGCTAAGTGCTAAGTGATTATCATGTTCATTGCATAGGTGAGGTGACGAGTACCTATGCAATGTGTGTCAAGCATGCCCGTGAGTCTATTTTGATAGAAATTGCAGTATTTCTTCCATGTTTATCATATTATGAGATTGTATCTACTTGGTAATTTATTCTTGTTGAAAGTATTGGATGTTGAGCTTGAGAAGTGTTGATACGATTGATAACCCAAGTGTAGAGTATACAATTGAGGTGATTGGATATAACTGAGACCCTTGCCGGGCATTTATTGAGTTATTGATTGATGTCTTCCCCTTGCCGGGTGATTTGAACTGTATATTTCAACTATGATGTACTCCTTGCCATTATATCTATCATTGTTTGGTGAGGAAGAGTGTAAAGCACGAAGGGTGATGCCTTGCCATGATATTTGATTACATTTCATAGTGAGGAAGAGTGTAAAGCACGAAGGGTGATGCCGTGCCATGATTCACATTGATTATAAGCACGAAGGATAATGTCGTGCCATGATTTACATTGATTACAAGCACGAAGGTTAATGCCGTGCCATGATTTATATTGCCTTACATTGTACATGGCATTGTGAGGAAGAGAGTAAAAGCACGAAGGGTGATGCCGTGCCATGATTTCTACGCGTTATACATCGCATTGTGATGAAGAGAGTAAAAGCACTAAGGGTGATTCCGTGCCATGATATTTTATTACATTGCATTGTGAGGAAGAGAGTAAAAACACGAAGGGTGATGCCCCGCCATTATCTACATTTCTGATATTTATACTTGTTCCGCTAGCTGTCGTGTTAACTTGCCTCCTTGTCTACTTCTATATGTTAATTTAACTGCTTCATTTTACTTATTCCCATTAATGTCTCCCATATCCCATGTTTATCTGTCTATTCCTGCGTTTGTCTGTGATATATCTTGTAGAACTGTACAGGTAGATTACCGTTGTCTAGTCTAGCCTCGTCACTACTTCGGCCGAGGTTAGGCTCGGCACTTACTCAGTACATGGGGTCGGTTGTACTGATGCTACACCTGCACTTCTTTATGTTGTGCAGATCCCGCAGCCGGACCCAGTGGACATCGTTAGAGGGAGTATCCTTCAGTCCACCTCGGAGATTGCAAGGTAGACCCGCAGACGTTCGTGGGCCTTGACGTCTCCTCTATCCCTTTTTCTTCCTTCCTGTCTTTTCATTTATTTTCAAAGACAGTTGTATACATTTATTGTTCAGCCCTTGGTTGTAGTAATCTTTTAGTATGTTCGTGAGTTAGTGACTCCAGATTCGGGGATTGTTACAACGTAATGTATTTGTTTAAACCATTTAGTTCTATTTTTTGTATCTATTTTCGTTGCTAAATCGTAAACTATTTTTGGTTAATTCTGTTAATTGGGTGTTATCATGTTAGATTAACTGCTCACGTTTGCTTGTCTAGCGGGTTCAACATTAGACGCAATCACGGCCTGAAGGTGGGAATTTGGGTCGTGACAATATAAGAACATTAAGCGCTAGGAACACATGGTCGAGTGTGTATATATATATATAAGAACATGAAGCGCTAGGAACACATGGTCGAGTTATTTTAGGGATTAATACATATACAAAACTATCAAAGTATATATATACACACACACACACACACACACATACACTTCACTGTAATACTATAACGTATATATAACTTGTTATAGTATATGTTAGTGTGTGTATATATATAACACACACACTTCATGCTGCTTTAACCACATATATAGCATGTTATAGTATATGATACTATATTCATTATTTGTATTATAACATAGTTAATGAATTACATTCATTCATCACTAGGTTATAAGTCGATGAATCAATTATAACAGATTAATTGATATAGGTCGAGACGTTTTGTTTTGAATATTCAAATGCATCTGAGTAGGTTATAAGTCGATGATTCAACTGACACACATGTATATTTGATGAAAAATTATATATATATTAATTAGGTTCTTGACAAGTCTATCAATCCCTAAAAGAACCCTAGCTAGGAGTGAATTCCCATTCAAGTTGACAAGCCACCAGAAAGCTTTATGATGCCTCTTATACGAGTTGGAGTGAATTCCCATTCACGCTGAAGGAGAAACTTTTCAATGAATTTAAGGTATAAATGTTCTTTTAAGCAGTATAATTATTTATATTTATGATATTTCCATATAATATTTAACTTTTGAAATACAGAGCAAGTGTGTATGGGAACACCGCTATAGCGCGAAAGTGGCTGCAAATTTTAATCTCAAAGCTCGCAAGCGGTTGTCGTGTAGTTTCTCCAAAGATAGACAGTTCAATGAGAAGCCTGGCTGGTTGCTTCAACATTTATGGGAGGATTTGCAAAGGCAATGGCTTACCGCAACGTTCTTACATAAGAGCGAAAAAGGAAAGAAAGCTCGCGCATCTGAGAAGGGAGGCTCCTTGCACACTGGAGGTGCGATCAGCCAAGGGGCAATAAAAAGAAGATTGGTACGTAATTGATTAATTTATTTTAATTTTCAAAGTATATCTATTCTGTTTATTAACTAAAATTTATGAGTTTTCAGGAAAAGAAGTTGGGGTGTCCAATGAAGCAAGATGAGCTATTCAAGGAGACTCATATTGTCAAGAAGAAGAAAGAGACGGATCAAGAAAGGTGGGTCGAGGGCCGAGTCTCGACTGTACATGTAAGTTTTAACTTTTCATTAAGTATTTTGATTTACTTTTATATAAATTTTGAAATACTAATTCAATGTAATTTTTCTTATAGGGTCGCTTCACATCTGACGTGGAGGAATTCATACGCAGTCAGCCACCTAATGAGTTGGGCGAGGCAGTCCAACTTTTGGATGAGGATGCTGAAAGAATATGGATGGAGGCTGCTGGCGGTGCAAAATGGGGGAAGGTATACAAGCTTCCTACTAAGAAATTCCTTCGCTATCAGTGTGGAATGCAAGGAATAGGGACTTCCTCGCAAGGCGATCAACTTTATGGGGAGAGCCTTGCCGCTATGCGTGAGAATGTGACAAAGCTCACAAAGCTAGAAGCGGCCAAGGAAAAAGAAAAGATTAGAGATGCTCAGTACCTTGGCATGCAAGATCAGTACCATGGCATGCATGCTCAACTCAAAGCTCTCCTAGCTTCTGGAGCTTTTCCGATTCCCCGGTCTCGCGAGTCATCGCCAGAGGCTCAACTTGAACGTGAGCGTTCCTTCCGTCCTACCCGTGCTCGTTCCTCCCGTGCTCCCCCTGATCGTTCTTCCCGTCCCCCTGATCGTTCTTCCCATCCATCATCGGGAACACAATTAGACCCAAAAAGCATACCATAAACACGAACACTCGGCGATGGATGTGGCCTAGAGAAGTGATAGCAAACTCGTCTTGGTAGATGCGGTATGATTTGCTGTGACCGTACCTTTCATACAAATAGTCTAAAGGAAAATATGAATTCCTCAGACATACCAATTCCGTATTCTTCTTCAAACCCATCATCTTGAGGAAACCTCTACCTGTGCGGTTCTCAGGCATTAGCAACCCCGGAGTTTCCCACACTAAGTTAGTAAGTCCTCCTATTTCTTCCAGTAAAGGCGTCATTTCAATGTCCCCAAAGTGGAACACGGACCTTTCGCAATCCCAAAACAAATTGGCAGCCTCTATCATCATTTTGTTAGGCTGGACTTCTAGGAGAGATGGCAGGTTGCCCAAGTGTTTTCTGACGATAGCTTTGTCACTAGAATGCAGGTCATCCCACCAACTTAGCAGTCTTGGGTGGATATTGGAGACCATGCCGAATCTGGGTTCTTCGTGCCTTATGTTATGCAAAGCAAGTAAGGTTAGGCCCTTACCCCACCGGACTCGACTATTTAATATCAATAATTAGCAGGAAGCATTTAGTTCTTCAAATAAATTTACAAAACGTGATGATGTCCGTTTGGGTTTAGGGGAAACCCGATGGACTTTGGACAAGGCTTTCTTAAAAGCTATCGTGCGGACAACACTTTAGCTTGGCTAGGTTTGACCATGATGCATGCAACAGTTGTTAATACCCAATTTTTCCTCAAATTATTTTTCAAACTTGTATATAGGCTTTCAAAATCACTCTTTTTACTAATGAATATTTTTCCTAATTTTTACATATTTTTATCTAAATTATTTCCCTATTTATAATATTTCGTATTTTTATAATTCATAAATTACGCTCTAAATAATTTCAAAATATTTTCCAAGTTCAGTATGTCATTTATAATCACTTTTTATTTATTAAAATCCAATTATTTCATAAAGTGGCTAATTGAGTCTTATTTAATTGCAATTATAATTATTTTGCAATTACGACCTAATTAGACATTTTATACCTTTTAAAAATCGAATTTATGTTTCTTACATTTTTAATATTGTCTAATTATTGTAATTTTACTTATTTGAACTTAATACAATTATTAACTATTTTAAGTAATTAATTATCTTATTTTATTGGGTATTTAACAATTAGCCACATCTATTTAAATCATAGCCACATTTTTAACCCAATCTTTAAATCCAATTCATCCCAGCCCAATCCTAAAATACCCAACCCAGACCCCAATTAAATACCCGGCCCAACCCCCAGCTGATCTGAGTCGTTGATCAAATGAGATCAACGACCCAGATCTCTTATTACCTTAATTAACCCCNCCCTCACTTTTCCAAGCCACTCTCTCTCTCTATCTTCTTGACTTTTCCTCTCCCCTTCTCTCTAGAACCTTCTGGCTCTTTGTCTTCTCTGATGGCCTCCAGCCTTCATCTCCGGTCACTTCCAGACTCACCTCCTTCGACCACCGGCCACTATGAAGCCTATCTCTCTGGGTCCCTTCACCTCTAAAACCTTTAAGGTTTCGTCCATGGCAGAAGGATACTGGAAGCTCCTGCTTGAGGTTGTTTTTCGGCCTTCTCCGGTGGGGGTTTTGACACGACTATTCCTGAACCACCATGACCTCTGAGTTTCACGGTAGGTTCTCCGATTTCTCTCTGGGTTCTTACGAAACCCCAATTTTTGCCTAAAACCTCTTGAATCAATGGTATTTTAACGATTCTTACCTATTTCTCTGGGTTTTACTTTATTCTCAACTCAATATTCAAGATTCAACAGCTTTTAAACGTTTTTACTTCCTTTTAAAACTAGGGTTTCTCTGAGCTCTTCTGTACCCGTTTAAACTGACTTTTTCCTTTTGTCTCAAACTTTTTCTTTGCATATCTTGACTGATTCTATACTTTTGTTGCTTTTTAAACTTGCATATGTCTAAAGCCCTAAATTTTAAGATCTTCCTATCTGGTTTCTTCGTATTAGCCTGACTGTTTGGTTCTTATTATGATTCTATGTTTGTCATACTTCGAATAAGTTTTACTAAAACCTTAGCCTACTTGTGTTACCTCTATGTGATTACTTATCTGGGTCTATGCATCTCTTACCTCTTTCCGTCAAATAATGATAAACTTGTCCGTTGCTATGATTGTCTGTTTCCTCTATATATGTGTTGAAATATAGAATCGTGACTCTCTCTTGACGGATTCTGATTTCCTCACTCGATAGTCTGATTGAAAGATTTCTTTTAAAACCTTAGAACTCTGTTTGTCTGTTTAAATTAATTGATTCCTTTACATTATATGTTGAGGTACTCTGTTTACTGAATCATTTTCCTTAATTGAAGTCTTCTCAATCTAGCCCTAATTGACTACCATATACTTAATGAACTTTGATTCCTTCATTACTAGTCATGTACTGATCATTATTACCCTATATGTCACTGATGTTACCGTTTGAATTTGAATCCCTTGACTTGAGGTAATACTTGTCTTGATAGCCGACTGATTGATGATGAGTTCCTTAATTACCATGCTACTATGATCCTTTCCTTATTTAGTCTTGTAATATTTTCTGTTTTCCTTATGTGCTATGTGTTCTTTACCATTTTCGAGTTTGAATCCCATAATTTAAGGGAGCCGAGTATTTTTTATACTGATTTGATTTTGCCTGCTCTTATGACCATATTTTATGATCCTTACCTTATTTGATCACCTGTTCTCAACTATAAGTATTCCTGCTCTTTCGTTAAGCAGGAGGGATCAATCGACATCACGCTAAGTTCTCTCTATACTACTCTCTCTTGCTCTCTCTCTTTTTATCTCTCTTTGCTCTATTTGCTGCTCCCTACTCTTGCTTATTATTAGCCGGTTATAAGCCAAGGCTAATAGTGCTATCACTTTGCTCTCTTCTGCTTTGCTCCCTCTCTTATAACTGGTATGTTCTAATTTAAGGTTACAGCATCCTAAACAATATGTTTCAATTTTGGTTAAGATTCTTTTTGTTTCTTTTGTGCTTTTACTTACGGTTCTATTGCCTACCATGTAACTAGCATGTCCACTCTCTTTCTATGATCTCTCTTCTTCTTCTAGTCTAACATGACTCCTATTTTCCTCTATGTGATTTATTATGGCCTATGTGACTCTTTGACTATGTGGTTACTTTCCCTATTCTGCCTACATATCTAGCATCTCTTTATGTACTTTCTGCCTGGCTTCTAATGCACCTATAATAGTGGGTATTCTCTGATTTGTATCTCCCTATTACATTTTTGTGAAAATATGTAACTTTGTTATAAGAACTGGATATGTGCAAATATGCTGCTATGAATTACTTGTCCCCAATCCCTCTCCTCTGCCTGTGTTTGTCTTTTTGGAACTCTGCATACCTGCTGGGTTGTGACTATCTTGCTGCTGCCTTTTTCAAACTAGTTTTCATAAAAACCCTTTGTTATCTCTGAAACTATGTGATTTCAAAACTCCCTTTCAAACTCAACTCTGAGCACTTCACACTATTCTTAGACCTTTATGTTCCACCTCCCTCAGTGTGATCATTGCTTAGGGACCTTGAGTTCCCTCTGAACTTTGACACACTGAGGCAGGTAACTCCACACTGCACATATCCCAACTTGGGAAATTGCTGGGTGCTGGTATTGGCCAGGGATCTCACAAGGGTCTTTGGGAGCTTTGCCACACCCAGGCTATGTAAGGCTGTGAAACTCGAAAGAGGTGAGGCTGGAAGATTGGGCATGTTTGAAGGCTCCATATAGAATAACTTCTTGTTTTCCTTTTCTATAATTAATGTAATTCATTTGATAGGGCCTGTAATAATTTGTAAACAAACAATTAGGGTTGGATAGTGAATATGGGGGAACTATGCATGTTTAGTGTTGTATGGGTAGAAATTACGGCTATAGGCTTTATTTCCCTATGTGTGCAATAGTATCATCCTTAGGACATGCATGCCATGCATTGCAAATCATTTAGTTTCTTTATTTCCAGCAGGTCTATTATACCCATGACATTTCTTACACCACGTTCCGAGTTATAACTCTAAACAAGTAACAAAATGTATTGCTCATGAATTTTTATAACCGGACATATAGAAACCATGTCTTTAGGATGACGCTTTGTGCATTAGATATCCTGCCCCTTAGGATTTCTTATTTATCAGAATCTGTCGCCTAGTTAACATGTATCTAATCTAATGATCTCACTAAAATGTGGTCAACTGGCTTGACACGGTTTTTTGTATCATCCCTCATGTCCCTTAAAATCAGAGCTAAATATGCATGTTCCCTTAGGCAATGTATACGAAGCCTAGGCAAACTTTAGGCCTAATGCGCAACTAAAATCAAATTAACTATATTCTGCTATGCTGGGATTAATCTGCCTCTTTTAAATTTCCTAAACTTTGATGTCTCTGCTTTCCTGAAATCCACTCTACCTTTGTTAAAAACTCCCATTCTGTTTCGAAATGGTTTTGAAGTTGTGCAATTTTTACTTCCCATTGCTGATTTCAAAACTCTTGTTCCTTCATGTTTTTTTTCGAACTTTCATAGTTACTTCATTATACCAAGTTGTTCTATTTCTGAATACTTGCTAAACTATTTTTTAAAATGATTTATTAAAGTCTTACGAACTACTGGATTCTTATACTCACTTTGGATTATTGGATTTCAAATAAAGGCACTCCTGTTTAAATCACTGATTTTCTGAGAACTATCCAAATTGTTGTGCACTCTTAAGTCCTAACGCTGTCCTAAATCACTGTATTCCTGAAAATTACTTTTTGAATCACTCAGTCTTAATTAAATTTTCTGCCTTCATTAAGTATTCCAACTCAGATTCCTACGATTTACTGTTTTACCAAAATTCCTGCTCCCATCTTAAGACTTTAATTGTGTTTGAGACGCGCTACTTACATGTTTATTTATGGAGGGATCTGTGAGCCTTTACTTGCTTTTATATGCTCCTTCATATGTGTTGTCCTACTTGTTTTGGTGTGTTGCTTAGTATTTTATCCTTTACACCTAAGGGTTCAGCCTAGTCCCGGCCTTGTAGGAATAGTAGTCCTAACTACCCTCTAGGACGTATAGGATGAGACGGGTAATAGCACGCAATAAGCATTCGTGACCAACACATGCGCTTTAAATAACCGGTGGGAAGGGTAGAATACGGATATGATGACCGGTGCGCTAATACCACGTGTAGCCGCCTCTTTGAGGAGGTGACATACCGGGTATTGCATTGATGTGATCCGTATTACTTTAAACCTAGGATAGTTTATTTCAAATGTTTTCCCTATAATGTTCTCAAAATCTTTTGATAAAGACTTGTACTTGTTTGAACTTTACTTGCTACTTGTTTATCGTCCAAATTCACAAAACTTCTTGGCTGGGACCCACAGTTTTGGATCTTGACGGGTGCCTAACACCTTCCCCTTGGGATAATTTCAAGCCCTTACCCGTTCTCTGGTAACGCAAACTAGTTTATGAGTTATTAACTCTAGGTGCCCTAACGCACCGTTAAAATTATTAGGTGGCGACTCTTCCTTTTCCTTTAAGGAGTTGTCCATAATGTCCTAAACCCGATCTCTTCGTACCTAACCCGTGCGAAAAAAGGGGGCGCGATAGCATGGCGTCTCTGCTGGGGATTTTCCCTAGGCTTATACCATTACAATTGGCTTTGTAAATTTGGACCTTTAATTTGCATTTAAATGCTTATGCTTTTCCCTATTCCCCGTTATATGCCGTTAATTTTTTATTTTTACAAGTATTTATTTCACCTGAACGTAACTGACATATCTTCATGTCTTCTTTGTAACCACTTTCCATTATAACTGTTGTATTTCTTTTCTTTACTGTTTTTCTCAACGTGAAAATACATGCTTATCTGTTTTAATGCTTATTACTACATATAATGTTCCGCATTCATATTCCACTCGTGTTAAACGAATCCTATAGCAACGCTTAAAATGAGTAGTTGCGCTATTCCAATATTATCACCCCCTAAATTCGGAAAGGCATATTTGCGGTAAAACTAGTCGATCAGCAGTGCAGTCGACAGTTCCGTGCCTTCCCCCTTGAGTTGTCCGCTCAAGGGTACCAGTCTAAAACCCCAATATAAAACTTACTCTATTGTATGTTGCATGCATCATGGTCAAACCTAGCCAGGCTAACGTGTTATCCGCACAATAACCTTTAAGATAGACTTGTCCAAAGTCCATTGGGTTTCCCTGGAACCCAAAAGGACGCTTTCACGGTCTGTGCATTTATTTGGAGAACTTAAATGCTCATTGATAATTATTGATATTAAATAGTCGAGTCCGGTGGGGGTAAGGGCCTAACCTGTTTATTTTGCAGAGATGAGGCGCGAGGTCCCCAGATTCGGCATGGTCGCCAACATCCACCCAAAACTTCTAAATTGGTGGTAAGACTTGCATTCAAGTGACAAAACAGCAGTCAGAAAACACCTAGGCAACTTGCCCTCTCTTTTGGACATTCAACCTAATAACATGATGATAGAGGTTGCCACCTGATTTTGGGATTGTGATCAATCGGTTTTTCGATTTGGGAACAATGAGATGACACCACTGCTGGAGGAGATATGGGGTTTAGCTGGTTTGCCTTGGGAGTCTCAAGGGTTATTGATGCCTAAAAACCGAACAGGCCGGGGTTTTCTCAAAATGATGGGACTCAAAAAGAATACGGATTTAGTCTGCTTGGAAGACTCGTACATCCCTTTTGACTATTTGTACGAGAGGTATGGCCGTAGTCAGTCTTACCGCACATATCAGGAAGAGTTCGCCCTCACCTCTCTAGGACACATTCACCGCCGGGTATTCATCTTCATATTCTGCTTTTTGGGATTGATGGTTTTCCCAACAAAGAAGGGGAGAATCCACACCAGATTGGCTATGGTTACCAAGACTCTGTTGGAAGGGATCGACGGACAAGATTTCAGCATTGTACCCATGATTGTTGCTGACATATACCGAGCTTTGGAGAACTGTCAAAGAGGAGCGAAGCATTTTGAGGGTTGCAACCTGCTACTTCAGCTTTGGCTCACCGAGCATTTGCAAAAGGGTGATTACCGTCAAGACATACATAGGAGGATTTGGGATGATCATATCACTTTCCATCATCCAAAGCGTATGAACTACATCCCCGACATGTTTGCACAACTAGAGAATGCCAAGGGATGGGTTGAGTTATTGGGAGATCTGATCGAGGATCAAATCCAATGGATGTTCAAGTGGTTCCCGACCAATGAATTCATCATTCGGACTAGAGACACCCCGTTCTTGATATTGATTGGTCTTAGAGGGACATACCCTTACGTCCCGATTCAAGTCATGAGGCAGGCGGGAAGGAAGCAAGTCATCCCAAGGGTCGAGAAAATGAGTCATCTCAGGGCGGACTTCCAAGATGACGACAACCCTCACAAATGTCAAGCTCAACAATTGTGGCACTGTAGGATCCGATTGGAGAAGGATACTATCGAGCTTGACAGGTATCACGCTGGTTGCTCTCCTTACTATCTGGGATGGTTGGAAGATAACTGGGGAGAAAGTATTGAGCCAGGTTTTGCCCGAGGACATAGGGTTATAGATGAGAAATCCGAGGCAACAACTAGGTTCAACCAGCAGCACAAAAGGCTTTGTGAGTTTAAAGAAGATCATCACAAACTCCACATAGCCAACAAAAGTCTGATCGAGGAATGGAAGGACATGGGCATCACTTCCACCCAGAGGCTAGCACACTTGGAACGAGGCATAGTTGACTTGGAGGGAAAATTCCTTAGGAGGATCGAGACTTTTCAAAAGACCGAGGGAACTGAAGTAGGAATTCTAGCCAAGACCTACTTGCTGCTGGGACTCCGCGAGATGCGAATGTTGATCAAAGCAAGTAGAGGTGACGAGTCTGGGGAAGGTCCTTCTGAGGCCAAATGAATAGGATTTATATTTACTTTGCTTTTGATGTAATAAGGCCATTGGCCATTAATGACATTTTACATTTTCGTATTGTTAGAGTCAAGTTGGATTTGTCTATTTTATCATCAATAAAATGAGGCATTTAGTATTTAAGTTCTCTAAATTAATTTGTCGCTAGGCCTACGTCGGGCATAAAGAGGTTCCCCAACTTAGGATGCGTTTTACATTTTCGCATTACGTGTTTAAATTACAGCAATATTCTTTATAATCTTCACTAACTTCACTGCCTTTTTGTTAGTTATTCCCCTTCCCCAAAGGTTAGTTCTTGCACTCCGGCATCAACAACTTAGTGCACCAGATCAAAGGGCCCTTCTCCTTCTCCTCCTCCCAGTCCTCCCAAAGGGAAAATCAAGAGTAAAACTAAGATGGCAGATGCAAGCGGTACTAGAAAAGACAACAGGGATGAACAGGCTGAGATCAACGATGGCCAGGGTATTCCGGTTCTACACGAGGGTATGTCTCCACTAGAGAAGAAATTGTTGAAGTTCCAAGAGGAACTTGACCAAGTCAAGAATTTGGCCCACTTATCATTCTCCCTCAACGTTCCAGACGTTCACTTCCCAAATACTCTAAACCCCACTTTACCCCCAAAACGTCCCAAAACAACACAATCACCCCAAAGATCCCGTTCCACCAGCACCACGCAACACATGTCACTACAACACTCCGCCTCCCCAAGATCAGATGAGAGAACACCTCCAGGCTTATGACAACCCCATTTATGTGGAAACCATAGCTCATTCCACACCGCATACCTATGAGTCCGACGATAAGGACAAGCTCATCAGGAATCTGGCCGAGGAACTCAAGAAATTGACCAACCGAGTTCAGGGCGTCGAAGGAGTTAAAGGGGTTGAG
The DNA here is from genome assembly GCA_005239495.1 of Nicotiana undulata. Lineage (NCBI taxonomy): Eukaryota > Viridiplantae > Streptophyta > Magnoliopsida > Solanales > Solanaceae > Nicotiana > Nicotiana undulata. Next base: position 67,070 of record ML271456.1, on the reverse strand, counting down.
GGATTGAATTATGAGGATCTTTGCATACAGCCCGATGTTGAACTGCCCGAGGGGTACAAACCTCCTAAGTTCGAGATGTTTGATGGTACTGGTGACCCAAGAGTCCATCTGAGGACTTATTGCGACAAACTGGTCGGCGTGGGAAAAGATGAAAGGATCCGCATGAAACTCTTCATGATGAGTTTGAAAGGTGATGCACTATCCTGGTACATCAATCAGGATCCAAAGAAATGGATCAATTGGGTGAATATGGCTACGGACTTCATGGATAGATTCAGATTCAATACGGAGAATGCACCGAATGTGTTCTACATCCAGAACTTGAAGAAGAAACCAACTGAGACTTTTCGCGAGTATGCTACTCGTTGGAGGTCAGAGGCTACCAAGGTCAGGCCAGCCTTGGAAGAAGAACAAATGAAGAAATTCTTTGTGCACGCTCAGGATCCTCAGTACTATGAGCGGATGATGATGGTCGAAGGGCACAAGTTTTCTGATATCATCAAGTTGGGAGAGCGAATCGAGGAAGACATCAAAAACGGTATAGTTACTAACTTTGAAGCCCTACAGGCTACCAATAAAGCTCTACAATCCAGTGGTGTGTCCAAGAAAAAGGATGTAGGAGCCGTGATAGTGGCACAACAAGCCAAGTCCTCTCCCAAATACCAAGTATACCCGCACCTTCATTCACATACCAACCAACTCCAAGTTACCAAGCACCTTCACCCTCACCCGCCTACCAAACTCCACCATCCACATATCAGCCTACCTCGCCCAAATACTCACAACTCGCTCCCGTCTATAATGGCTACAACTCCCAACTCCTACTTAAACATGAATCAAGGACACCCGCCGAGGGAAAAGCCCCAGGGCCGATCGAAGTCGAGTTTGTGCGACCGCGAAGTTGCAATCCGGCCATCTATAACATATACACCGGCAGGAATAAGAATGACCACACCTATTCCAGTGGCAATGTCAACAATGACACCCTTTTACTCAGACGCCATTCCATGGGACTATACTGCTGAAGCAAGGAGGAAAGGTAAAGGCAAGTCTGAGGAAGCCATCGCTGCACAGGGTATGACAAGATTTGGCAGAGTTTATACCCCTGATCATTTGGCCGAGTCTAGCAAGCAGGCCAACAACCGTCGCCCCATCATTGAAACAGGTTTCGATGATCAGCAAAGAAGGATACAAGCCAAGGAATACTCAGTCCTCGACCAGTTCAACAAAATGCCAGCTCAGATATCCATCCTCTCTCTGTTACAAAACTCTGAAACTCACAGGAGTGCTTTGCTAAGGGTTCTGAGTGAAGCATACGTTCCAGACAATATCACCAGTGAGGAAATGGCTAACATGGTGGGCCAGATACTGGAGAGCCATAAGATCACTTTCTATGAAGATGAGCTACCACCCGAGGGGTTAGGGAATAACAGAGCACTACACATCACCGAACAATGTGAGGATCACTTCATCACAAGGATCCTATTTGATGAGGGTTCCAGCCTCAACATCTGTCCGCTGGTCACACTCAAAAGATTGGGCAAGGGTCTACACGAGATAAAGGAAGGAGAGATCAACGTAAAGGCCTTCGATGGTTTGCAGAGGTCCACCATGGGAGAGATCACCTTATGCTTACAGATGGGACCAACTTGGTTTGATGTAGATTTCCAAGTGATAGATGTGCCTGCATCCTACAACTTACTATTGGTACGACCTTGGATCCACGCGGTTGGGGCCGTGGCATCAAGCCTACATCAAGCTGTGAAGTTTGAATGGAATCATCAAGAGATAATCATTCATGGCGACGGTAGAAACCATATCTACGGTCGCCAAACCTTTTCGGTCATCGATGGAAGGAGGAAGTTGGGCGGAGAAATCTATCACAACATAGAACGTGTTAACGCCATTAACAAAGACAAGTGGTGGGGCAGTAAGACCGAAAGCATATTGAACTGGCAAGGGTACGAGCCGGGTAAAGGGCTCGGTAAGCATCTTCAAGGAATAACAAAGCCAATAACACTCAAGAAGCACGATACTACTTTTGGGCTAGGGTACGAGTACACTTGGAAGGAGTTCAAGGACCGGTCGCCACCATGGCGCGGCCCCTACTACCTATTGGAGCAACCAATACCCTGCATAGAGCAGACTTTCCAGCCAGCTGACATCATATATGGTACAGATGAAGAGGAAGCGCTAGCGGTGATAAGGGATCTATTTCTGGATGATGAGGATATGGACTGTTGTGTCATTCTCGAGGAGGAGGGGAAGGAAGGCCCTTCCATACAAGTCGTGAGTAAGGTATCACATCTCAACAATTGGTCCGTCAGGACAACCAAAGCCCGTCGAGCCTCGGGGTAGCAAGGCTAACAAAACAAGCATTATTTATAGAATATTTATTCCTTTTCGCATTTTTAATTTCTGCAAGAAAGATCTCCTATGTTCAAACAATTACTCAATTTATCAAAGCATTTCCAATTTCCTTATAAATCTTATATTTACTTGTTACTATTTTCCTCCCCATTACTTTATTTTACATAGCGTTACTATTACTTATCTTGATGAACCGTTGACCGTGACCTGCAACGAGGCAACACAACAAAAGGATCCCGAGGCAGACGAGGATGATATACCTGAGGATATTATTAAAGAGGTCGAGAACTTTGAGAATAGACCTAAGTCTAACTTGGACGAGACTGAGGTGGTAAACTTGTGAAACACAGAGAACATCAAAGAAGCACGCATCAGAATTCATCTGTCGCCGTCAGAAAAGGAGGAATATACGGAATTTTTAAGGGAGTATGAGGACATATTCGCCTGGTCATATGATGACATGACTGGCCTCAGTACATCTATGGTGTCCCACAAGCTGCCAACCAATCCGACAAGCCCACAAGTGAAGCAAAAGCTCAGGAAGTTCAAACCCGACATGAGTTTGAAAATCAAAGAGGAGGTCACCAAGCAGATCAACGCCGGGGTTCTCCGAGTGGTCGAATATCCTACATGGTTAGCCCAACATTGTGCCTGTACCAAAGAAAGATGGGAAGGTTAGAGTCTGTGTCAACTACCGAGATCTCAATCGGGCCAGTCCAAATGACGACTTCCCCCTGCCGAACATACACATCTTAATTGACAACTGTGCCAAGCACGAGCTGCAGTCCTTTGTAGATTGTTTTGGTGGTTACCATCAGATTTGGATGGACGAGGAAGACGTTGAGAAAACGTCATTCATTACGCCGTGGGGAGTGTATTTTTACAAGATGATGCCATTCGGTCTGAAGAATGCAGGGGCCACTTACATGAGAGCCATGACTACTATATTCCATGACATAATTCACAAAGAAATTGAGGTGTATGTAGACGACGTCATCATCAAATCAAAGAAAGTTGCTGGTCACATGGAAGATTTGAGAAAGTTCTTCAACAGGTTAAGGAAATACAATCTCAAATTAAACCCCGCGAAGTGTGCGTTCAGGATTCCTGCTGGAAAATTACTGGGTTTCATTGTAAGCCGCCGAGGAATAGAACTGGATCCATCAAAGGTCAAAGCCATCCAAGAATTGCCGCCACCAAAGAACAAAAAGGATGTTATGAGCTTCCTGGGACGACTCAATTATATCAGCCGGTTCATAGCCCAGTCTACCGTCATTTCTGAACCAATTTTCAAAATGCTAAAAAAGGATGCTGCCACCAAATGGACTGAGGATTGTCAAAAAGCCTTCAACATAATCAAAGAGTACCTCTCAACACCACCAGTCTTGGTACCCCCAGAGCCGGGTAAAACCCTATTACTCTACCTGGCCGTGTTAGATGGAGCTTCCGGTTGCGTTCTCGGGCAACATGATGAAACAGGGAGGAAAGAACAAGCAATTTACTACCTCAGCATGAAGTGTACTTCGTATGAGGCACATTATTCTCTATTAGAACGCACCTATTGTGCTTTGACTTGGGTCGCACAGAAGTTAAGGCATTATTTCAGTGCCTACACAACGTATCTCATATCAAGGATGGATCCGCTCAAGTACATCTTTCAGAAACCCATGCCCACTGGCAAGCTGGCTAAATGGCAGATCCTGTTAAGTGAGTTCGACATCATTTACGTAACTCAGAAGGCAGTCAAGGGACAAGCCTTAGCCGATCATCTTGCTGAGAATCCTGTGGACGGAGAATATGAACCCTTGAAAACGTATTTCCCCGATGAGGAAGTATCATTCGTAGGAGAGGACATTGCAGAATCCTACGACGGTTGGAGGATGTTCTTTGATGGGGACTCAAACTTCAAAGGCATGGGTATTGAGAAATCTTAATTTCAGAAACCGGGCAGCACTACCCGATATCCGCCAAACTCAAGTTCCCCTGCACTAACAACATGGCTGAATATGAGGCCTGCATCCTTGGGCTCAACTTGGACATCGACATAAATGTTCAGGAATTATTAGTGATTGTTTATTCAAACTTATTGATACACCAAGTCCAAGGAGAATGGGCGAACAAGAATTCCAAAATACTTCCATACCTACATCGTGTGCAGGTATTGAGAAAGAGGTTCACAAAGATTGAATTCCGGCACGTTCCCAGAATCCAGAATGAGTTCGCCGATGCATTGGCTACCTTGTCATCTATGATCCAACATCTAGAAAAGAACTTCATTGATTCTATCCCGGTGGGGATTCACAATCAGCCGGCCTACTGTGCCCACGTTGAAGAAGAGGCAGATTGAAAGCCTTGGTTTCATGACTTTAAGGAGTACTTGGAAGAGGGAGAGTACCCTGAACTTGCAAACTCTACTCAGAAGCGCACTCTTCGAAGGCTATCAAACAACTTATTTCACAGCGGAGGAATCCTAAATAGGAGGACTCCCGATCTGGGTTTACTAAGATGTGTCGAGGCAAAGGAAGCGACAAGGCTGTTGGAGGAAATACATGCTGGTACATGCGGTCCTCATATGAACGGGTTTGTTCTAGCAAAGAAAATACTTCGGGCTGGTTATTTCTGGATGACCATGGAAACAGACTACATCCAGTATGTTCGCAAATGCCATCGATGTCAAATACATGGGGATATGATAAAGGTACCTCCCAGCGAGCTTAATGCAACAAGCTCACCCTGGCCGTTCGCCGCTTGGGGCATGAATGTCATTGGACCAATCGAGCCTGCCGCCTCCAACGAACAAAGGTTCATTCTGGTTGCCATTGACTATTTCACCAAATGGGTCGAAGTAGCATCTTACAAAGCAGTTACTAAGAAAGTCGTGGCTGACTTTGTCCACGACCGCATTGTTTGTCGGTTTGGAGTTCCAGAGTCAATTATCACTGATAATGGTTCCAACCGTAATAGTGATTTGATGAAAGTAATGTGTGAAACCTTCAAGATCAAGCACAAGAATTCTACAGCATACAGACCTCAAATGAATGGAGCCGTTGAGGCTACCAACAAGAACATCAAGAAGATACTAAGAAAGATGACAGAGAAGCACAAGCAGTGGCATAAGAAGCTGTCATTCACACTGTTGGGGTATCGCACCACGGTTCGCACATCAACCGGGGCAACTCCTTACATGTTGGTATACGGTACAGAAGCCGTCATTCCTGCTGAAGTTGAAATTCCATCGTTGAGAATTATACAAGAAGCCAAGCTCAGCGACGCCGAATGGGTGAGAAGCCGCTATAAGAAATTGGCCCTCATATATGGAAAGAGAATGAACGCAGTTTGTCACGGTCAGCTATATCAGAATAGAATGACTCGAGCATTCAACAAGAAAGTCAAACCAAGACGATTCACACCAGGGCAACTGGTGTTAAAGAAAATCTTTCCTCATCAAGATGAAGCAAAAGGGAAATTCTCTCCCAATTGGCAAGGCCCGTACATGGTTCACCGAGTGATAAAATGAGGAGCACTCATACTGGCAGAAATGGATGGAGAAATTTGGCCTAAATCAATCAATTCAGACGCAGTCAAGCGCTACTATGTGTAACTCTTTATGCTTTTCTCAAATAATGTAATTGAACTATGTCTGACCTGATTCCCATTTAAGAGGGGATACGTAGGCAGCCCTATGGGTTCGGTCATATTTTAATAAAATTCTTATTTTCCCCACGAACGGAAACTGGGGCAGAATTTTGAGAAGGGACCTCAAAATTCCGAAGCAAGTTCAGTCGAGCACCGCACTAGTACCAGCCAGAAACCTTCACCCATCAAACTAGGGCATAATTTTGAGGAGGACCCTCAAATTTCCGCAGCAAGAGAGGTTGCAATGTCTTGAACCGCGTCGTGGTCGTCGGTTCATCCAAAGAAAATTATTCTTTTTCAATTATATGCTATATCATATTTTACAAAACCACGCATATTTATTTCTCAAAAACAGCTTGTTTAGCAAAGCTACCCCCATGGTACAAACAAAGTTATCATCATCAAGCAGACAGGCCGATCCGAGCTAACGGGAATACGAACTAACCCTCCCTTTTACGGAACTCACGATTTTTCTTTGGATGCAGGCACAAATACGGCAAAAGCCCAAGACATCTCATTATCCCCACAAGACGCATGCTTCTCAAGGATACGCTCTCGAACTCATTGCATATGCCAGCACTTACTATTATCATCATTGCAAACGATACTTCATTCACAATAATCGTGTCACCGCACTTTATCATCAACTAAGAACTCTTACTGTCATTTTATTTTCTGCACTGCATAAGGCTATCATTCTGCCTTCCGAGACTAAGCATTGTCTCCCCGCATTTTCTCATTGCATAAGGCTACCATTCTGCCTTCCGAGACTAAGCTCTGTCTCCATCTGCATGAAGTTAAGCTCTAAGCACAAGTCAAGTTCAACCAACTGCGCAAAAGGATCCGTGAATGTGAGGATGAGCACCACAAAATACATGAATCTAACAAAAAGCTGATCAAGGAGTGGAAAGACATGGCTATCAGCACCAACAAGAGGTTGGGATACTTAGAACGAGGTATAGTCGAGCTGGAGGAGAACTTCATCAAAAGAGTCGAAGATTGTCAAAAGGCTGACGGAACTGAAGGAGGACACCTCGCCAGAGCATACCTGTTGCCGGGACTTCGCGAGCTAGGAAAGATGTTCGAGGGAAGCAGGAATGTCGAATCTGGGGAAGGTCCTTCTGGGACCAAATAGATAGGAATGTCTTTATTTTTATCTGTCAATGTAATGAGGCCAATGGCCATTAGTGACTTTTATTGTTTGTTTATTTTGTGTCGTTTTGGGATTTATCTATTTTTCTTATCAATGAAATGAGGCATTTAGAATTTTTAAGTTCTCCAAATCAACTTGTCGCTAGGCCTACCTCGGGCATAAAGAGGTTCCCAAATTAGGATACGTTTTACATTCCCGCGCTATGTGTTTAAATACTTTAATATTTTTCATAATCCTCACTGACTTGGTTACCTTTTGTTTTTATTTTTTCTTTTCTTTAATCTTCCCCTCCCCAAAGGTTAGTTCGCGCACTCTGGCATCATCATCCTATCTCACAAGATCCAGAGGCTCTCCACCCTCTCCTCCTCCTAGTTGCTGTGTTATTCTCGAGGAGGAGGGGGAGGAAAGCCCTTCCATACAGGATGTGAGCAGAGGGACATACCTCAAGAACTGGATTATCAGGACGACCAAAGCCCGACGAGCCTCGGGGTAGCAAGGCTAAAACAAGCATTACTTACTGTTCATTCACTAAAATGATTTTCCCTTTTCGCATTTTCAATTCCTACAATAAGATCCTCAATGTTCAAAACAGTTATTCAATTTATCAAAGCATTTTCTAATTTTTCTTATGAATCAAATATTTATCATTACTATTTTCTCTCATTACTTTATCTATACAGCATTACTATTACTTGTCTTGGTGAACCAATGACTGTGATATGCAACGAGACAATGCAGCAAACAGACATCGATTCAGAAGAAGATGATATACCCGACAAGATCATCAAAGAAGTTGAAATCTTTGAGAACACACCTGAGTTCAACCTGGATGAGACTGGAATTATCAACTTGGGAGATTCGGAAAACGTCAAGGAAACATGGATCAGCATTCATCTGTCACCGTCAGAATATAAAGAATATACAAAGTTCCTGAAGGAGTATGAAGACATCTTCGCCTGGTCGTATGATGACATGACTGGTCTAAGTACGTCTATTGTGGCTCACAAACTGCCGACCAATCCAATGTGTCCACCGGTAAAGCAAAAGCTTAGAAAGTTCAAACCCGACATGAGATTGAAAATCAAGGAAGAAGTTAACAAACAGATCAACGCCAAGGTTGTTGAGTACCCGACGCGGTTAGCCAACATCGTACATGTGCCGAAAAAGGACGGGAAGGTCAGAGTCTGTGTCGACTACCGGGATCTCAACCGGTCCAGTCCAAAAGACGACTTCCCCTTACAAAATATACACATCCTGATTGAAAATTGCGCCAAGCATGAGCTACAATCGTTCGTGGATTGCTTCGCTGGTTATCATCCGATTTTGGATGGATGAGGAAGATGCTGAGAAAACGGCTTTCATTACGCCGTGGGAAGTGTACTGTTACAAGATGATGCCATTCGGTCTAAAGAATGCAGGGGCCACCTATATGAGGGATATGACCACCATCTTCCACGACATGATTCACAAGGAGATCGAGGTATACGTGGATGATGTTATTATAAAGTTTAAGAAAGACACTTACCGCATAGAAGATTTGAGGAAGTTCTTCAATAGGTTGCAGAAATACAATCTGAAGGTGAATCCCGCAAAGTGTGCATTCGGGGTTCCTGACGGTAAGCTGCTCGGGTTCATTGTCAGCCGTCGAGGGATAGAGCTGGATCCGTCAAAGGTCAAAGCCATTCAAGAATTACCACCTCCAAGGAACAAGAAAGATGTGATGAGTTTCTTGGGACGACTTAACTACATCAGCCGGTTCATAGCACAGTCCACAGTTATCTTTGAGCCAATCTTTAAGATGCTGAAGAAGGACGCCGCAACCAAATGGACCGATGAGTGCCAAAAGGCTTTCGATAGAATCAAGGAATATTTTTCAACACCGCCAGCTTGGTACCACCTGAGCAAGGTAGACCTCTGTTACTCTACCTTGCCGTGTTAGATGGAGCATCCGGCTGCGTTCTAGGGTAGCACGATGAAACAGGAAGGACAGAACAAGCTATTTACTACCTCAGCAAGAAGTTCACTTCGTATGAGGCTCAATATTCTCTTCTGGAATGCACCTGTTGTGCTTTGACTTGGGTAGCTCAAAAGTTAAGGCACTACTTCTGTGCCTACACAACATATCTCATATCAAGGATGGATCCATTAAAGTACATCTTTCAGAAGCCCATGCCCACTGGCAAGCTATCCAAGTGGCAAATCCTGCTAGCGAGTTTGACATTGTTTATGTAACTTAGAAAGCGGTCAAGGGACAGACACTGGCAGACCACCTCGCTGAGAACCCTGTGGGCGGAGAATACGAACCCCTAAAAACGTATTTCCCCGATGAGGAGTTATCATTCATAGGAGAAGACATTGCAGAACCCCATGACGGTTGGAGGATGTTCTTTGATGGAATAGCAAACTTCAAAGGAGTTGGAATTGGAGCAGTCTTAATATCAAAAACCGGCCAGCATTATCCGGTGTCCGCCAAACTCAGATTTTCTTGCACCAACAATATGGCAGAGTATGAGGCCTGCATCTTAGGGCTCAACATAGCCATTGAAATGAACATCCAGGAGCTGTTAGTGATCAGTGACTCAGATTTGTTGGACATCAGGTACAAGGAGAATGGGCAACCAAGAATTCCAAGATACTACTGTATCTGCATCACGTGCAGGAATTAAGAAAGAGGTTCACGAAGATAGAATTCTGGCACGTCCCTAGAATCTAGAATGAGTTCGCCGATGCATTGGCTACTCTGTCTTCTATGATTCAGCATCCAAACAAAAATTTCATTCATCCCATCCTTGTGAAAATCCATAATTAGCCAGCTTAATGTGCCCACGTCGAAGAAGAAGCAGACGTATATCCTTGTTTCATGATATCAAGGAGTATTTGGCAAAAAGAGATTACCCAGAGCTTGCGAATCCCACTTAGAAATGCACACTACGGAGACTATCCAACAACTTCTTTCATAGCGGAGGAATCCTATATAGGAAGACTCTCTATTTGGGGTTATTAAGGTGTGTCTACGTAAAGGAAGCATCCAACCTACTAGAAGAAATTCATGCGGGGACCTGCGGTCCGCATATGAATAGTTTTGTTCTAGCAAAGAAGATTCTCCGAGCTGGTTACTTTTGGATGACTATGGAAATGGACTGCATCCAGTATGTCCGTAAATTCCACCGCTATTAGATACATGGGGATATGATAAAGATGCCTCCAAATGAGCTCAATGCAACAAGCTCACCATGGACGTTCGCAGTCTGGGGCATGGTCGTAATTGGACCAATCAAGCATGCTGCCTCCAACGGACACAGGTTCATTCTGGTGGCCATTTATTACTTCTCTAAATGGGTCGAGGAAGTCTCTTACAAAGAATTTACTAAGAAAGTTATGGCTGAATTTGTCCGCGACCGCATTGTCTGTCGATTCGATGTTCTAGAGTCGATTATCACCGACAACGGCTCTAATATCAACAGTGACTTGGTGAAAGCCATGTGTGAAACTTTCAAGATCAAGCACAAGAATTCCACAACATACAGACCGAAAATGAATGGAGATGTAGAAGCCTCCAACAAAAACATCAAGAAGATACTAAGGAAGATGATAAAAAAGCAAAAGCAGTGGCATGATAAGTTACCATTTGCCCTATTGGGATACCGCACCACAGTCTGCACATCAACAGGGGCAACTCCCTATATGCTAGTTTATGGTACATAAGTTGTTATTCCTACCGTAGTTGAGATTCCATCTATGAGGATTATGCAAGAAGCCGAGCTCAGCAACGCATAATGGGTAAAGAACAATTATGAGCAACTAGACTTCATAGACGGAAAGAAAATTAATGCAGTCTGTCATGGTCAACTTTATCAAAACCGAATGACCAGAGCCTTCAACAAGAAAGTCAAGACAAGACAGTTCACACCAGGGAAGCTGGTGTTAAAGAAAATCTTCCCACATCAGGACGAATCCAAATGGAAGTTATCTCCCAACTGGCAAGGTCCGTACATGGTTCACCGAGTGCTGACAAGAGGAGCACTTATACTTGCCGAGATGGACGGAGAAGTCTGGACAAAACCAATCAATTCAAATGTAGTCAAGCGTTATTACGTGTAATCCATTACGCTTATATCAATGTTGTAAATTGAACTACGCCTGACCTGATTCCCGTTTAAGAGGGGATACGTAGGCAGCCCTATGGGTTCGGTCACAATTCAATAAAATTTTCATTTCCCCACGCAATTGGAAACTGGGACAGAATTTTGAGGAGGACCCTCAAAATTCCGTAGCAGGAAGGATTTCAATATCTCGAACCATTTCACGGTCGTCGGTTCATCTAAAACTACTTTAGATTATACGTTTATATCATAATTTTACAAAATCATGCATACTTATTCTTGAAACAACTTGTTTAGCAAACGCTACCCCAAGGATACAGACAGTATCATCATATCAAGATGAATGAGTCAAGCAAAGCCAGCGGGGATACAAACTAACCTTACCCCTTTACAAAACTTACGATTTTTCTTTGGATGCAGGCACAAATACGAAACACGCAGAGAAGTCTCAAATTTCATCACAATCGCAAACGCCAAAGTTTGATGTCCATACAAAATGGCAAACAGGTTCAAGACCACAATCCTCAAAACCATCACACTTGCCGTCGTCTATTATCAATACAAATAATTCCCCGCGGTCACAATGCCCTCAATAATCACAGTGTCGCAATTCATCACCAGCTAAGAATTCATACTGTCATTTATTTTTTGCATAAGGCTACCATTCTGCCTTCCGAGACTAAGCGTTGTCTCCATCTGCATTATTCTTGCATAAGGCTACCATTCTGTCTTCTGAGACTAAGCGTTGTCTGCATCTGCATTATTCTTGCATAAGGCTACCATTCTGCCTTCCGAGACTAAACGTTGTCTCCATCTGCATTATCTTGCATAAGGCTACCATTCTGCCTTTCGAGACTAAGCACTGTCTCCATCTGCATTATTATTTCATAAGGCTACCATTCTGCCTTCCGATACTAAGAACTGTCTCCATCTGCATTATCTTTGCATAAGGCTACCATTCTGCCTTACGAGGTTAAGTTCTGCCTCCATTTGCATTCGCATCTTTGCATAAGGCTACCATTCTGCCTTCCGAGACTAAGAACTATCTTCATCTGCATTATCCTTGCACAAGGATACCATTCTGCCTTCTGAGGTTAAGCTCTACCTCCATCTGCATTCGCATCCTTGCATAAGGCTACCATTCTGCCTTTCGAGGCTAAACGCTGCCTCCAATTTACTTTTCAAAAGCAACCACTGCCTCAAGCACTATTTACTTCGCTTTTCTTTCCGGCTAAGCTTTGCCCCTTTAATTCGCAATATTAAGCTCTGTCTTGTTAGCATCGTACTATTGCATCTTCATGGGCTAAAATATCGCCAACCTATCAAAAGGCGTCATCGTTCGGAGGCACCATCTTCATAGCCCGAGAACACCATGTCATGGCCTGAGGATCTCTTTTATCATCTTGCATATCATTATTCAAAGGTGTCATGGTTCAGAGGCACCGTCCTCATGGCTCGAGAACATCATTTTCATGGCCTACGAATCCTGCATCAAGCAATTCATGGCCCAGGACGTCATGGTCTGAGGACGTCATCCTTAACTGTCCGAAGACATCATTCATGGTCCGACGGGAATTTGTATCATGTTTAAATTTGTATATATACCTTCCAAAATCATTTTTTACAATAATTGGTATTTTCCCATAATTTTCCATATATTTATTAATTTCTTTTCCAATTTATTCAGTACTTTATATTCAATAATTATTCATAAATCATATTATAAATAATTTAAAAATATTTCCTAGCTCACTATATCATTTTAATCCTATTAGGATTTAATTATTTCCCAAATTAGCCAATTTGGCATCATTTAGCTATAATTACAACAATTTTGCAGTTATAGCCTAAATGCGCATTTTATACCATTTTAATTCAATAATTAGTCATATTATATTTTTAATATTATTTAATTAATTTAATTTTTCTTATTTAGCATTAATTTCATTTTATATAATCATTTGCTATTTTTATTAATTATTTATCTATTTTAACGGGTATTTAATTAATAGCCACTTTTTAATTTCTATACTAGCCTAATTTCACCCAGACCCCTACCCAATTAAAACCATCCCAATACCCAGGCCCAACCTATAGGCCTACTCGACTCAATTTCCTTTTAATCTGGACCGTTGATCATTTCTGATCAATAGACCATATTAATCCCTACCTTAATTCGACTTAGCGACTACCCCCCCCCCCCTCTTCCCCTCATTTCACTCAGGCTCTCATCTCTGTATCTCTCCAGCCTCCTCTAGAGACTTCCAGTCTCTCCGGCCTCCGATGAGGCTATTTCGTCTTCTTCGGCTACATCTCTTGTCGGAAACCATAGGTCCTCACCCCTCTTAGCTTCATGGCTCCCTCCTACACCGGGTATCACTGTCCTGAGGTCCTCAGGAGATTCTGAAGTGGTTCACCTCACCCCCATGCCTGATTCTTGCCATTCTCCGACCTTCCATGATCGACCGAGTAAGATCCTTCCACTTCCGGCTAAATCTATGGTTTCTAAGCCCGTAACTCTCTATCTCTGGGTTTTCTCTCTCTGAAACCCTAATTTTAGCTCTTGACTTCTTAGATCTATAACAGATCTAAGAGTTTTCTGGGTTATCCTTACCGTTTTCCTAAAAATCTCTCTGATTTCTTAACATTTCTTCATCTCAAAATTAGGGTTTCTTAAACCCTTTTTTTTAAAACGCTTCTCTTCTGATTTTTAGTATCATTCTATGATTATTACTATGTTTAACGATTTATTTAAGTTTTCCTTTCACTTGACTTATTATGTTGAAAACCCTCAAGTTTTCGGTTCAATCCTAGATTCTATATGTGTCTTTGATGATACGTTTGTGCATATGTTTGATTATCATGAACTTCATAAGTCTCTATGGTTTTACCCTATTGTTTGCTTATTAGCCTGCTGGTTCTTTGTTTATTTCGTTTATGTTGTACTTGGCTTATTGATCTCTCTAATTGTTACCATCCTTAACTGTGAGTATTAGGGTTTTTGCTCTTGTCCTGTCGATTGTACTATATTCTATTCTTCTAAGTCTTTTAATTGCTTGTTATGCCCTACGTGAATCCCCAAATTGTATTTCTAATTATTGCCTAATTTGTGTTATCCTGCTTAAATCAGTATTATTTTGACATTTTGAATCCTTGAATGATCATGATTAGTACTCTATTGATTTTTACACAATATTCTCTACTGATTCTGAATACTTCCTTAAATACATTATACTTTCCTTAATTGGTGCTAATTTCCTGTTATTTGAATCTCTCTCGAGGATTTCTTGTTGATTTTCAGAATTTCCTGCCTTATTTCTACGAATAATTCCGTCAAATTAATTCACACATGATTTCCTTAATTAGAGTATTCTGAACTTAGCCCCTATTATATGTCTTATACTTTGTTGAAATTTATTTCCTTATGTGTTACCATCAGCCTATATGATTCCCTTTCCTTATGTTATCATTGCTTGTATTCGTTTGAATATTGACTCTTCAATTAAAGGGAGTACTGATATTAATGTGGTTCTAACTGATGTGCACTTCCATAATTTTGCTGAACTATTATTTGTTACCTTATTTTCTGCCTATTTTCTAAACTATAAGTACCTTCACTCTTTCATTAAGCAAAACACGAACACACACATTGTTCAGACCCTCTCTTACTCACATATTCTCTACTGCTCTTCCCCTAATTACTTGCTACTATTACTAGTCGGCTGCAAGCCAAAACTAGTTGTTCTATTTTGCTTACTCTTCATTCTGCATTTGCTATCTCCTAACTGGTATGTCCTAATTTCAGTTTAAGTCTCAAAAACAATGTGCTTCTTTTAGTACTTCAATTCATCTTGTTTCTAGTATACTTTTACTTATGGTTCTTTGTTCAACCTGCAATTAGTATGTCTACTTTACTAGCATGATTCTTAATGTATTCCCTCCTTTAGACTCAACATGTTTACTAAATATTCCCCCTTTTGTCATGTTGTTTTCTTTGATTCCTGGCATACCATAATATGTACTATGTGCTGCTTAACTTTGCTATAGTTATGAAGCACATGTTGTACCTAACCCCCCCCCCCCCCCCCCCCCCCCCAGGACTTCTTCGAGTCTAAACCTATGTGTAACTCTGTGTGCTTGTCCATATATGCTTTATACTTGTCCCCAATCCCTCATCCCCCTGCTTGTGGATGTTGAACTTGTCTGAAGTTCCTTGTTTTATGTGTGTTATTTGATTCTGAGATTGGTATGTTGTTGCCCTTCCCCTTTTCAAATTGTTTTCACCCTAAACTCTTCCATTGTTCTGTAAAATTACTTCAAACAAGTCTTATCTCATAAACTATTTTCCAACTCAATCTTTTCAAAACTATGTCAAGCACTCTCACTCTACTCTTAGAAACCTAGGTTCTGCCTCTTTTGTGTGAGCATTGCTTAGGGACCCTTGAGCTCCCTCTGAACTTTGACACAAAAAAACTAGCTCTTCCACACTGCACTTACTCCATCTTGGCTATGAAATATGGGTGTGAGCACTTCCCCGGATCCTCTGAGATCCTTAGGGAACTCTGAAACACCCGGATTATGAAAGGTTGTGAATAACAGTACATGGCATTGAGGACCTGGATACTTGGGCCTACTATGGAAGGCTCCCTATAGCTAACTTCTTCTTTTTCCTATTTTAATTATGTAATTCATATTCGAAGGCTTGTAATAATTTGTAAATACTATTCTGGGGCTGGATAGTGAAAAATGGTTTAGGTATGCATGCTATAGTATAAGTTTGGGTAGATATCATGTCTCTATAGGTTTACTTTTTTCTATGTGTGCACTAGTAACCATGACTAGGGATCAAGCATTCCATACATGTTGATACACCTGCTTTTCTTTCAGCTTATCATCCTCACCTAGAAAATCATGTTCATAAGATCAGTAATAACAATAAAATCTGATGGCATGTGACTCTGAGAATGTAATTTAAATCCTGATTTAAAACGAATGTGCTAACAAATCTGCAATCACGCCTTGCCATGCTATATACATAGAGATCATGTTATAGGTAGACAATTATTAAAACCTGTCACTTATGTTGTTCCTGAAGCTTTGCAATAATGTAATAATACTGTAGTACACCTAGAAATCATACTTAGGGTAACAATCCACTACTAAATCAGTAATTCTCATACTTGTTGCATCTTCTAAAAATATGTTCAAAATACTGTGATTTTATGCACTTAGAAGATCCTGTCTAGGAATTCTGCATACACTCATTCTGCATATTTGTCTACGCATATTAGATATCATGTTCATATGATCATACTTAGTTTAAACACACATCCCGATGTTCTAAATAAACTTTCAATCAGTACTTTGCGCGCATTTAGAATCACATGCTATTAGGATTAATAACCGGGAATCCTTAAACAAACTTGTACAAATGTTGCATGTTATTTTACACCTAGGCAAGCCTTAGGTAATCAATTACAATAAAATAAAAACCAGATTTGTCTTTGTGATCATGTTTAACCACTGGCCGGCTAAAACCAGTAGGCAAATTGATTAGGACCCTTTCCTGAGTAATAAGACAGGTCTGCCTATCTGATTATATTCTAAACTCACTTAGACACCATGTCTTAGGATTCTAAACTTAGGTATTGCCCTTAAATGTGTTTGTGTCGTGCTGTCTATTTGCTTTACTTGTGGAGGTATATGTGAGCCTTTACCTATTTTCCATGCTCTCCCCTTATTTGCAAGTCCTACTTGTTTATTGTATGTCGCCCTAGCAGTTTTACCTTTAAAACCTGAGGGTCTGCCTAGAAATCTCTCTTTTAGGATAGTAGTCATAACCTCCTCCAGGACTAATATGAAGGGGCGGGTAACAGCACGCAATAGAGTTCGCGACCAACACGCGCCTTAGTTACCTTCACGGGGTGGGAAATGGTAGAATATGGATATAATGACTGATGCGCTAATACCACGTGTAGCCCCTTTTTTGAGGAGTTTCATACCGGGTATTGCATTGATGTGATCCATATTATCAAAAACCTAGGATATCCTTTACTTTACATGTTTAGACTATAACTCTTTTCAAAACTCAGCTCTTCTCTAATTATTTCAAACACCTTGTATGCTTAAGGACTTAAACCCCCCTATTCTTTGAGCCTTTACTTGTTTGTTTGCTAAATCGTACAAATTCATAAAAGCTATTTGGCCGGGAATCACACTTGTGGATCCTGAGGGGTGCCTAACACCTTCCCCTTGGGATAATTTTAAGCCCTTACCCTATCTCTGGTTAACAACGTAGTTGTAGATGAACCCCTTAGGTGCCCTAACGCACCTTTAAAATCGTTAGGTGGCGACTCTAAAAAATGCAAACCCCTTTCCCAAAAGGAAAGAGTTTCCTCAACCCAAAAATGTCATGAACCCGATCTCCACGAAGAAAAAGGGGAGCGTGACACCATGGCAACTCTGCTGGGGATTATAGTCTTTTACCACTTCAAACTGCTTCGCGAATTTGTACTTTGTTAATTTTTGCACCCTTTCCTTTTCCCTTTTATGTGCAATTAATTGTTTATCTCTTTCAGTATTTATTACTTCCACAAAACGAAACTGACATGTTTCTTTGTTTTCCTTTGTAACTGCTTTAAAGCATAACTGTTGTATTTACCGATTTCCTTAACGTGTAAATACATGACAATTTGTTTTAATGCTTATTACTGCATAACCATGCTCGACATTCATACTTCGCTCGTTCCAAAACAAATACTATAGCAACGCTTGATGAGTGGTTGCACTCTTCCTATATTATTACCCCCTGAATTCAGAAAGGCTTATTTGCGGTAAAACTAGTCGATCAGCGGTGCAGTCGACGGTTCCGTGCCTTCCCCCTTGAGTTGTCCGCTCAAGGGTACCAGTCTAAAACCCCGTAGATGACTTACTATGTTATGTTGTTGCATGCATCATGGTCAAACCTAGTCAAGCTAAAGTGTTGTCCGCATGATAGCTTTTAAGATAGCCTTATCCAAAGTCCACCGGGTTTCCTAAACCCAAACAAACATCATCACGTTCTGTGCATTCATTTGGGGAACTAAATGCTTCCTGCTAATTGTTGATATTAAATAGTCGAGTCTGGTAGGGGTAAGGGCCAAACCTTGTTTGCCTTGCAGAAACATGAGGCACGAAGTCCCCAGATTCGGCATGGTCTCCAATATCCACCCAAGACTGCTGAGTTAGTGGGAAGGTCTACACTCCAGTGACAAAAATCTCATCAGGAAATAACTTGGCAACCTACTATATCTCCTAGAAATCCAGCCTAACAAAATGATAATAGAGGTTGATACTTTGTTTTGGGATTGTGAGAGGTCCGTATTCCGCTTTGGGGACATCGAAATGACACCTTTACTGGAGGAAATAAGAGGATTGGCTGGCCTAGTGTGGGAAACCCCGGGGTTGCTAATGCCTGAGAACCGCATGGGCAAAGGTTTTCTTAACATGATGGGTCTGAAGAAGAATGTGGAACTGGTATGCTTGTTGGAATCATACATACCTTTTGATTATTTATACGAAAGGTACGGCCACATCAAATCATACTGTACCTACCATGACGAGTTTGTTATCACCTACCTGGGACACATCCATCGTAGAGTGTTCGTCTTCATGTTCTGCTTTTTGGGTTTGATTTTTGTTTCCAACAAAGAAAGAGAGAATTCATACCAGACTGGCCATGGTAACTATGACGCTAATGAAAGGGATTGATGGGCAGAACTTCAGCATTGTGCCTATGATCATTGCAGACATATATCGGGCCTTGGAGAAGTGTCAACAAGGAGCAAGGCATTTCGAAAGTTGCAATATATTACTTCAACTTTGGCTCATGGAACACCTCCAAAGAGGTGAATACCGACAAGACATTCATCGAAGGATCTGGGATGACCACATCTCTTTCCATCACCCGAAGCGAATGAATTACATCCCCGACATGTTTGGTCAGCCTAAGAGTGCCGAAGGATGGGATGAGCTCTTTGGTAACCTGACTGAATAACAAGTTCAATGGATATTTGAGTAGTTTCCAACAGATGAGTTCATCATCCGATCCCGAGATGCACCTTTTCTGAATTTTCTTTCTGAGAGTGAGTGAATTCTGTCTATCTGAGTTCCTAATTGTTCTTAATATTATTACTTGTGGAACTATTCTCGTGTGTGATGTGAGGGCACTTGATTCATGACGAAAAGGTAAGTCTTGACCTCTGTATAGAGTAAATTGAGGAAGTATAAATATTGCACGGCACATGAGAGTTGACTCCTGAGGCATAAATGTTACATTGCTAGGCAAAACTCTTATGATATGTTCTTGGTGTGACACGTTAGGGAAAGTCTTAGTGAAAGGACCTTTGTACAGTATGGTGGATTGCTCGAGGACTAGCAATGATTTAAGTGTGGGGTGTTGATAATAGGCTAGATTCATGTAGTTTAGCATCTATTTATACTCCAACTTTATTATGCTTCACTGTCCGAGCAAGGTTAAATGGCATTAAAATGGCTCTAATTAGGAATTGTATGTTTTACAGGAGCAAGTCATACTTATGAGGACCTAGGATGGTGTTTGGAGCTAAATTAAGGCAAGAAAGACCCTCCGAAGTTAAGAACGTGTGAAAGAAGGAAGAAGAAAAGAGAAGGCAGAATGATACGCCATTAGCGCGGCCTATTGCGTGTTCATTAGAGCGGCCGCGCTAGTCCAGGTGCAGCAGGCAGATTGAAGTGCAATTAACACGGCCATAGCGCGTCCATGAGCGCGGTCGCACTAGCCCAGCAGTCAGAGACAGTTCACATCGCCTTTAGTGCGGCCAGTAGCGCGGTCGCGCTGGTCCTGTCCAACACGTGTTATTTCAGGGGTAAAATTGGAAGCTTGGGGACAATTCAACTTAACCTATAAAAGGTCCAGTTCGCCCAAAGGAAGAGATATCAAGGTTTTAAGGTCTTGTTCAAGGCAAAGAGTGGCAAGAGGCAAGGATGATAATTGGGCATCAAGTTTAATCTTTCTTCCTTGTGTTTTTCCCATTTATGATGAATTCTTTTGTTGTTATTATGAGTACAATTATGAGTAGCTAATTTATTTAGTCTATGGTTTTGGTGGAACCTGTTGAAGGGTGAACTTCTTGTTATATTAATATAGTTTGCCCGGTTTAATCTCTATTTGTTCAACTAAGTTCTTGTTGTAGTTACTTGAAGGACCCTCAATTAGATGTGCCTATTTAGTATGTATCTACTCGGGAGAGAGTGCATATTTAGGTAGTTGTTGAACAACACCACTCCCAAATTATAGGAGGTATCCATAACTGAGGGTTTAAAGGTAGGATTAGGGATAACGAAACCTTGAGTGCAATCTAAGTGAGCTGTAATAAAAGCTAGCTACCGTAACTCGGGAGAGTGCGTATAGTAAATTGTCATAATTACTAAGGGAGCTGCAATCTAAGTGTGTTCTTTGAGGAGCCAGACGATGCCAATGCGATGGTGGTAAGGGAAGTTTATGCAAACAGTCCAGAGCACATGAATTATGTGGTGACCGTGAGGAAAAGCTGGTGGACGCCTCTTTGGAGGCCCTTCGTAGGGCTTACCGGCTGCCAGGTCCCATGGCGGAGATGGAAGACGACTCTGAGGTGTATGTCTGGCGCTATATTCAGTGGGACACGTTCCTTCCAATCATTTTTTCCCCTGGCAAGGAGGTTAAGTGGTATAAATACAGGGACAAGTTTCACTCATCGGCACTCACTTTTGAAGCAAAGTGTTGGCTATATCTGATCAACAACCGCCTGATACCGTCCCACAACACCTCAGAGGTGAATTACCCTCGAGCTTGTTTGATCTGGTACTTCATGAAACGCCGCAACTTTGACGTGGCCAAGCTCATGCACAAGGAGATGCTTGTTCGTTTTCCAGTTAAGAGGTATGGCTTTTTTTTTGTCACGACCCAAACTTGAGGATCATGACTAGCACCCGGGCCATATTTGTCGAGCACCAACGTACATTTTATCTAGTCTTCCTTATTATCTTTAAGGGATAACGAGATCAAAAAAATGGTAGATATGGATCATGAACATACATCACATGGGATGACTAGATTGCTAAGAAACTACATAAAAGGTACGAGCTACAACGCTGCCATGAAAGACTATACAACAAAAATTAGCCAACAAGGCATACCAAACTATACATGAGTCGACACCTGTCTATGAGCCTATAAAGGAGCATAAGTAATGAAACATAGCCGGAACAGGGCCCCGACATACCCATAATATCTATAACAAAAATGCATACCAAGACCACGGCAAGTCCGAAGAAGGGATCTCACCTATGACCGCTGAACTGGAAAGCCTATTATGGTGGGGGAGATATGTCTACCTGTCTATCAGGACTTGTAGCATGACATGCAGCGTCCACAAATAAAAGGACGTCAGTACGAATAAAGTACTGAGTATGTAAGGCTGGTCAATATAAATATGAACAATAACGTAAAAAGAGGTAGAGAAGATACAACCCGTAACATCTGAGTGCTTCTAAGAGATAGTAACATGAAATGCATGATACATATATATACATAATCTTTTAAAACATCCGCCTATGTGGGCATCATCATTATCATATCATACCCGGCCTCAAAGAGGACTCGGTAAACCCAACTGATCAGTGGTTGCACAATAGGTGTCATACCCGGCCGACTATAGTGCGGCTCGGTAGAGTAAAATAGATACATATATATAATGCATGCAGGACTCATTGGAGTCATGTTCTGAACATTACGGAGTGACGTAAGGTTGATATTCTCCTTACACATCATTAGGGCTAACTCTTCATCGAGAATCTTATAAGAATCAGGAAGTACCATCAACATTGGTAACATAAGAATAAAAGAAGCAACCTCAACATCAATTGTTCAATAAGAAGGGAAACAATGTAAGTACTGCTAGCTTCTAAGAGTAGACTATCTTTGGAAGCTCGTTCATTGCATTACGTACAGTCGGAGTCGTGCAAAAGAAGGAAAGGGATAGCCTCACATACCTTGTATTTACTGCCCCAACCTCAAGCTACGCAAATGTCACAACTCCTTAATCTACAATAAGAGAAACGACACTATCTTATCGTTTAAGCGTCATAACTATTATGTATCGACCACAACCTATTTTACAATGAAACGGACAGAACCTCCCGTATTTATATGACTTCAAACAAGTCAAAATAATCACCAAACAGCCCAAACAACATCAATAATAATCATATTGAGCCTCCCAAAACAGTCCACACACAACCTAATCACTTCACACATAAGATGACCACATAGTTGTGTCAAACGACCCGGAAATATTACAACGAACGACCGGCTCACAACCCTACATCTATATTATTTTTATCCACACCCTTCCTCCTCCAAAACTCCACAAAAAAGTAGTAAAACACGCAGCCCAACCGCAATACAAAACAGTCCGCTACAAGTCAAATAACTCGAACTCATGGCTTCTGATCATCGTCCCGTGAGTTCTAACTATTAGGAAATAAATTTATCAACCTTACTTGATATTTAAGCACTTAAATACAGATATTAGAGGTTTATTAACTATGAATTAACTTCCAAAACTCTAACTACAAAGAAAAAGGAGAAGTGGTATAATGACACTTACGTCGTAGGGATCGTTTTGATGTTATTGCTTCTCGATTTCATGCCCGAGATGATATTCTTCTTTCAAACCCTAGAAGATAGCTTTAGGTTATGTTTTTGGGTGTTATCTGGTAGCTGTATGCTGAAATATGAAGAGAAATCCGACCTAAGACACATATATATCTATTTTGGAAAAAGTCAAAGAGGTGCTAGCTTGGCACCCTAGGATTGGTCCATCTTCCGACGCTTATATCTTTTTATCCCGATGTCGTATGAACGAAAGGTTAATAGAATTGGAAACTAAATTCCAAGACCTTCAATGTGGTATATAATATGTCCCAATATGACTTCATATAACACATGAAATCTGTTTCTCAAAAAGCTCTAGTGATCCACCTACTTGTCATATATGATGTCTGCGCAGTCTCGCAAAACTTTAATAATCTCTCTACTACTACATCGTATAGATGAAAGGTTTAATGTATTTTAAAATAGACTCATAGATATTAAATTGGGTTGGTATATCATCTAATAATTCCAAGTATATTGGGAGAAAATCTCAGTTACATTTGACCTAATTTTCAGCACATTATAAGTGTAACTTGTGACGACCTTTGTCGACTTTTGTTCCACAACTTGCTTGAATTCAAACTGTAGAACACAAATATAATACGATAAAAATTAACTCATANCGTCGACTTTCGACGAAACTTATTTTCTTCAATTGGTTTAGCTTCTAAGCCTTCCAACCCTCTTGGTACTCATTGTTCCTGATCTTAAATATTTGTAACCTCCAATGTAACATGATTAACTTACTTTACATTTTATCAAATATAATCTTATTTCTGAGCTTACATCAATTGACTTACGATGCACTCTCACGTACGAAAACATGGGGTGTAACATTTTTCCCCTCTCTTGTCACTAGATTGTGCCTTGCAGCAAGGGTGCCGGGAAATTTGGCGGTAGATGGAAAAGTGTCGACAGAGGCCGCCTTTCAAGCAGTAAAGGTAACCATTGGGAAGGATGTGGTGGCAGCTAGAGGTGATGACGGGGAGGATGAGTTTGACGAAGAGGAGGACGAGCAGGCAGAAGTGGGGGAAGAGGTGCCCACTCATGAGCATGTTGCCGACGTAGCAGGCCCATCTAGGGTCAGTCGGGGTCTGAGGATGGAAAGCCTGGAGCAGGAGATGGCAGGTTTACGTACCTCGGTCACTATCTTGGGGTCGAGATTTGATGTGCTAGCCACCCAAAATGCCAAATCAGAAAAGAAAATCATGGGGTGACTGCGAGCCCTGGGTCGTGCATGTAACCTGGACCCGGGGACAGTCTCCGACCAAGATTGAGCCTTCACGGAAGTTCCTTTACCTCACTTTGCTTTAATTTGAATGACTTGAGGACATGTCTTCATTTTAAGTGTGGGGTGGGGGAATTATTCATTGTATATGTATATATGTAGGAATGTAATTGTTAGTTATTTTCTTTTATTTTCTTTTTGAGTTTTGTTTCCTTTTGTTTTTGTTGTTTTAATTAGTAGTTTAATTTTATAAGTCGATTTGTCCCGACGACGGATCTCATTCGACAGGGTTCTTGAGGGTCTAAGTCGACGGGAAAAAAAATCAGAAAATAAAGTGGGATCTTCCTAACGACGGATCTCCTAGACAGTTTTCTTGAGGGAAGTAAGTCTACAGAAAACACCAATAAATTTTTTTGTTTTAGGTAGTGTATTAACTCCCCCTTGGTTTTTCTTTGGGTCGCGGTTCTTTTCCAAGGGTTTTGCTAGAACCGGGTGTAGTTAGTTTTTTGTTTAGTTTGTTTTTAGTTTTTATTAGGTACTTATGGGCGATGAGCTGAAATAGGAAAAGAATCCCTTAGCGTTGTTACACCTGAACACAATAGACACTAGAGTGTGACGCTTAGGCTCAGTTGTTGAATCTTGTAGAGTGTCCTAAATTTGTGTGTTGTAACTAACTTGAATACTCAATGAGAGTGACTTGATAAGCCAATCTGGAGTGAGTCATGTGCCATATGTGTGTGAGGTGTGTTGCATTGTATTCTATGCTCCATATTTGATGCCTAGAACTTTCCCTGTGTGTTTGCAAAGAGAAATAGTAGCTTCATTCAGTCTTAGAAGTTATATAGGCATTTCTTTGTTAAGCCAGATATATAAAGTACGCCCACCTAAATGTAATCTATCATAGTTAACCCCGTTGAGCCTATAAGCCTGTTTCTTTGGCAACCACATTACAAACCTTACCCAATTATTTGAATGGCCCATCTGTTTGAACCCATCTACCTCCCATAAGCACTTGAATTATTATAAAATATGTAAAAGTCAAAGTGTGGGGTGGTTGGTTTGGTTTTTGAGTGGAACAAATGAAATAGAAGGAAAGGTGCGGAGTTTTGAAGAAGAAAAAAAGAATAAGCGCCACTTAAAAAGAAAAGAAAAAGAGAAAGAAAAGAAAATGGTGACTTGATACAATTGCACCTAAAGGAGTTTGGGGTACTATAACGAGAAGTGTGGTGGAATGTCTGGTCTGGCATAAGTATGGTCTGAAAGCGAAAGTAATTGTATTAAAGTTCTTAGGGAGGTTAGTCACTATACCCAAATATATCCTACCCGTCCCTTAGCCTAGATTACAACCAAATGAAATCCTAATTGATCTTAGACTGAATGGGTTTGATTAGCTGAGTAGTATACTATGGCAAGCCTATGGTGCATCTTTGTGACATATGAATGTTCTTTTTGAGAGTGAGTGAATTCTATCTATCTGAGTTCCTAATTGTTCTTAATGTTATTACTTGTGGAACTACTCTCATGTGTGATTTGAGGGCACTTGATTCATGACGGAAAGCTAAGTCTTGACCTCTGTATAGAGTAAATTGAAGAAGTATGAATATTGCACGACACGTGAGAGTCGACTCCTGAAGCATAGATGTTACATTGCTAGGCACAACTCTTGTGATATGTTCTTGGTGTGACACGTTAGGGAAATGCTTAGTGAAAGGACCTTTGTAGAGTATGGTGGATTGCTCGAGGACTAGCAATGATTTAAGTGGGGGGTATTGATAATAGGCTAGATTCATGTAGTTTAGCATCTATTTATACTCCAACTTTATTATGCTTCACTGTCCGAGGAAGGTTAAATAAAGTTAAAATGGCTTTAATTGGAAATTTTATGTTTTACAGGAGCAAGTCGTGCTTATGAATACCTAGGATGGTGTTTGGAGCTAAATTAAGGCAAGAAAGACGCTCCGGAGTTAAGAGCGTGTGAAAGAAGGAAGAACAAAAGAGAAGGCAGGAGAAAAGAGAAAGCAGAATGATACGCCATTAGCGCGGCCGCGCTAGTCCAGGTGCAGTAGGCAGATTGAAGTGCAATTAGCGCGGCCGCGCTAGCCCAGCAGTCAGAGACAGTGCACATCACCTTTTAGCGCGGCCAGTAGCGCGGCCGCGCTAGTCCTGTCCAGCACGCGTTATTTCAGGGGTAAAATTGGAAGCTTGGGGACAATTCAACTTAACCTATAAAAGGTCTAGTTCACCCAAAGGAAGAGATATCAAGGTTTTAAGGTCTTGTTCAAAGAAAAGAGAGGCAAGAGGCAAGGAGGATAATTGGGCATCAAGTTTCATCTTTCTTCCTTGTGTTTTTTCCATTTATGATGAATTCTCGTATTGTTATTATGAGTACAATTATGAGTAGCTAATTTATTTAGTCTATGGTTTTGGTGGAACGTGTTGAAGGATGAACTTCTTGTTATATTAATATAGTTTTCCCGGTTTAATCTCTATTTGTTAAACTAAGTTCTTGTTGTAGTTAATTGAATGGCCCTCAATTAGTTGTGCCTATTTATTATGTATCTACTCGGGAGAGAGTGCATATTTAGGTAGTTGTTGAACAGTACCACTCCCAAATTATAGGAGGGATCCATAACCGAGGGTTTAAATGTGGGATTAGGGATAACGAAACCTTGGATGAAATCTAAGTGAGCTGTAATAAAAGCTAGCTAGCGTAACTCGGGATAGTGCGTCTAGTAAATTGTCGTAATTACCAGGAGAGATTTACGGTAACAATAGTGCTCGTGATTTATCGAGACGATTAGGCAAAACTATATGAAACATAACAGGAAGGGATTCCATCAACAGCGGAAATCACAACCTTAGATCCTTCTCTTATTTGTTTACAACCAAATCATAGTTAGCTTCTAGTTTAATTAATGTTATTCAGTTGTAGTTAGTAGAAACCTCAACCATTGTTATTCAAAATATCTGGGAAGTTGATTACGAAGAATTCAGTGCATCTAACAAAAGTAATCGATAGGTTAATTTCATGTGGGATTCTACTCTAGACTAAATACTCAGATTATATTTGCAACGGTCGCTTAGTCCTTTTTATAAAGCATAGTTGGGCGTGATCAGTTGATTTACTCAAGAAAAGAGAAAGATATTAAATTCATCTTATAAAATTAATAAATCATCATTAAAAAATTAAAAGGCTGATGTTGTGGAGACACAGATAATTCTCGAATTTCTTGGTTGATCAATCTTCGCTTGCGATACCTTCACATAACATAGAGACATCGAATTATCACTATTAGTTTTAATTCCTTAATTACCTCTCATACTTGAACAATCAACGTGAAAACAGACTAACTCTTTAGGACTGATAAATAGAAAAATATTATTCTTATTGTGATGAAAACCAACGTAACACGAAATCTATGATGCTTATAATTTTCATGTTATGTTCGAAATCGTATATTCTCTCTCTTGGAAATTCATTTATGGTAATAATTAACCTTCTTTTCCTTCTTGATAGTAAGTCACTATTCAGTAGATCTCTATGATCGTCCTTTAAATTATATTAATATTACTATAATTCTTCTTTTTTAGAATAAAAATTTAAGAAAACAATCTTGCTAGTGTTTTCTTTTTTATTTAAATCAAAGTCCCTATTTTTTCTCGTCTCCTAAGTACAGCCCTTTAAAGAAGAATTATCAACTTTTTCGGAAGAGGTCAAATGATCCAAATTAAGTTGCTTGCTAACCTCTTAGTCGTAAAGTTATTCTCATTCCTCTTGTGAAACTAGTTTAATTTTTCCTCAAGAATAATTACCAAATGACTTAACCTTATATTTTCAGTGGTTAAGAAACTGGTGGATTTTTTAAAAGGAAAGTGTACATTTTTCGTCCTAAAATATTTATTAAATTTTTTTAATTTTTTGAGGGTCATCTTAGTGTCACGACCCCAAACCTAAAATGGCCGTGATGGCGCCTGTCATGATACTAGGCTAGCCAATCTACCGATAATAACATATAAGACTTTCCGTTTAATACATAAGTTATCCCATATTCCATTAAAATTCTGTTTTAAAGCATTTCCAAAACAATAAAAATAGTCAAAATCCTAAACACAACCCCAAACATATGGAGTCAACCGTCATGAGCATCTAAGAAGTATTACAATACGATACCATTTCATTACAGCTACACGTTTGGAAATAGGTAAAAACGACAGAATAAGAAGGGAAAGGGGCATGTTGCGGACGCCGAACAACTACCTCAAATCCCCGAATGAGCTCCCAAGAGAGTGTGAATAAGCTAGCGTTCTGACCCAGTACCTGGATCTGCACACATGGTGCAGGGAGTAACGTGAGTACACCAACTTAGTAAGTAACAATTATAACTAAAGACTTGAGTAGAGTGATGAGCATATAAAATCAGGTAAAACCATGTTATAAACAACAGTAGAATAAATACATCAAATCAGGAATCTATCTTCCAGAGATAGTCATAAAAATTCCAAGTTTCCATTTAAGGGCTCGTATAAAACATTTGTTTTAGAGGCTCAGTGTAAAGAAGAGTGAAAACAGTCGTTTCAAAGCAAATGCCAGCCCCTCCGGCGCAGTGTCTCTCACAAATAAAGCCTCTCGGGCAAGCCTCCCGGTCACTCGTGACTCTACTCTCATAATTCAATGATCCCACTCAGCACTCACACTCAACAGGTGCCATATAATAACCGATGCGGCGTGCAGCCTGGCCCATATAGTAACCGATGCGGCGTGCAGCCTGGCCCATATAGTAACCGATGCGGTGTGCAGCCCTATCCATAATAGTCGATTGCGCTCACTGGGGTGTATAGACTCCGGAAGGGCTCCTACAGCCCAAGCGCTATATCGTTGTGGCATGCAGCCCGGTCCATATATATATACATATAATATGTTGCAGCGTGCAGCCCGATCCATCACTACCCTCATAATCCGGCTCTAGGCCTCACTCAGTCATCATCCTCACAAGACACTCGGGCAACTCTTCACAAATCACGGGGACTCGGCCCAAAATATCTTTCATTTAATTAAAAATTGAGTGATAAATAGGAATAAACAGTGAACAGGTATAAAACATGACCGAGTTTACAATTTTCTGTCAATCAGTGTAAAAATTGTAGTAAAAATACCCCTGCGGGTCCAAACAGGTCGGCACAAGACCCCAAACATGGCGTACAACCCAAATATAGTATCAATATAAAAAATTACGGGATATCATATTATTTCAAGTCAAATACACTGCTTAATAGTCGCTACGGGGCGGACAAAGTCTCAATCCCTACCGGTGCACGCCCACACGCTCTTCACCTAGTATGTGTGTCACCTCATAAAAACAATACGAAATACTAGAGTTTTATACCCTCAGATCTAGATTTACAATCGTTACTTACCACAAACCGGCCAAAATACTAATCTGCGATGCGTTTGCCTATTGACTCGGCCTCTAATTGCTCTGAATCTAACCAAAACCAAATTATTATCATCAATATATGCTAAAGGAACAAAGCCCGCTCGAAAATTATCAAATTTAACCAAAAATCCCGAATTTGGCCAAACCCGACCCCCGGGCCCACATCTCAAAATTCGATAAAAATCACAAAACTAGAATCTTTATTCACTCACGAGTATACCCATATTAAATTCATCTAAATCTGACCTCAAATGCCCATTCAAATTCCCAAAAGAATTTCCAAACTTTTCTTCCATTTTCCCCCAATTTCCACTCCAATTACTCAAATTAAAGGATGAAATTCAAGAATAAATCATGGAATTGAACCAACACTAAGTGAGAAATACTTAACCCAATCACTCTACTGAAAATCTCTTCAAAATTTTCCTTCTCCCGAGCTCTCCAACGGTTTATGAGGTTTTGGACTTAAACACTCGATTTTGAATATAAAATTGTCTGCCCAGTCTTCCCCTCTTTGCGAACGCGACGGTCCTCTCGTGTTCGCGTAGGCCAACCTCGACTGCCTCCCAAATACTCTTCGCGAATGCGAAGCTTTGCAAATCTCAAGCCTTCGCGAACATGTTCCCTACCTCATGAACGCATAGACCAATGACCCGGGGTCCCCAATTGCCAATCTCCGCTTCGCGAACGTGGACCCTAGAGCGCGAACGCGATGAACACTTCACCCAAACCTCTGCGTTCGCGTCCTCCTCTTTGCGAACGCGATGAATAAAATTCTTAGCTTCCCAAATTACCCTTCGCGAATGCGATGAACAAAACCTCTGCAACAAAAACCAACAAATCTGCCAAGTCCAAATCCAAGGATTGGTCCGTTTACTCCCCCGAAACTCACCCAAGGCCCTCGGGACCTCAACCAAAAATGACAACACATCCCGTAAACTTATTCAAACTTAGTCGAGCCTCCGAACCACTCAAAACAACGCCAAAGCACTAAATCAACCTCGGATTCAAGCCTAAGAACTTGGAAACTTCTAAATTCCGCCAACGGTGCCGAAACCACCCAAACCACGTCCGATTGACCTGAAAATTTGCACACATCTCCAAAATGACAATACGAACATGTTCCAACTTATGGAAGTCCATTCCGAACCCGATAGCTAATTTTCAATCGCCGACCGGAAATTGCCAAAAGCTCAATTTCGTCAATTCAAGCCTAATTCTATTCCGGTCTTCAAAATAACATCCGAACACACTCCTAAGTCCCAAATCACCTAATGAAGCTATCCGAGCCATAAAATCCACATTCCAATGTCGTTTACCTATAAGTCAACTCCCGGTTGACTTTTTCAACTATTAAGCCAACTTAAGAGACTAAGTGTCTCATTTCTCACCCCGACCATTCAAAACCCAAACCAACCGACCCCGCACAACATAATTGAGCTAAGCAACACATGATAAAGCAGAAACAGGGAAAACGGGGCTAATTTCACAGAACGACCGGCCAGGTCGTTACATTCTCCCTCTCTTAAATGAACGTTCGTGCTCGAACGGGTCTAGAAACATACCTGGAGTCTCAAATAAGTGAGGATATCTGCTCCGCAAATCCCACTCGGTCTCCCGGGTGGCCTCCTCCACTGGATTCCCTCTCCACTGCACTTTCATTGAAGCTATATCCTTAGACCTCAACCTTCTGACCTGACGACCCAAAATAGGCACTGGCTCCACCTCGTAGGACATATCACCCTCAAGATGAACCGTGTTGAAGTCCAAAACATGAGACGGGTCACCAACATACTTCCGGAGCATGGAAACATGAAATACCGGATGAACACTTGATAAGTTGGGTGGCAAATCAAATCTATAAGCCACTTCTCTAACCCTCTAAAGTACCTCAAATTGCCCAATGAACCGGGGACTCATCTTTCCCCTTTTCCCAAATCGCATAACACCCTTCATGGGAGGCACCTTCAACAGAACCTTCTCTCCAACCATGAAAGATACATTTTGGACTTTTCGATCTACATAACTCTTCTCCCTAGACTGCGCCGTGCGAAGCCGCTCCTGAATCAACTTCACCTTATCCAATGCATCTTGTACCAAATTTGTGCCCAATAGCCTAACCTCACCCGGCTCGAACCAACCAACCGGAGATCTACACCTCCTCCCATATAAAGCCTCGTACGGAGCCATCTGAATACTCGACTGATAACTATTATTATATGCAAACTCCGCGAGTGGCAGAAACTGGTCCCATGGATCCCCAAAATCAATGACACAAGCACGCAACATGTCCTCCAGAATCTGAATAGTGCTCTCGGACTGCCCTTCCGTTTGAGGATGAAATGATGTGCTCAACTCAACCTGAGTACCTAACTCTCTCTGCACTGCCCTCCAAAATTGCGATGTGAATTGAGTACCTCTGTCAGAAATGATAGAAACAGGAACACCATGCAACCGAACAACATCACGGATATAAATCTTAACTAACCGCTCCGAAGAATAAGTAGTACCAACAGGAATGAAGTGCACGGACCCGGTCAGTCGATCCACAATAGCCCATATAGCATCGAACCTCCTCGAAGTCCGTGGGAGCCCAACCACAAAGTCCATGGTGATCCACTCCCACTTCCACTCCGGAATATCCAACCTCTGATGCAATCACCTGGTCTCTGGTGCTCATACTTGACCTGCTGACAGTTGAGGCCCCGAGTTACAAATCCAATAGTATCCTTCTTCATCCGCCTCCACCAATAATGGTGTCTCGGATCCTGATACATCTTCACGGCACCAAGGTGGATGGAATCACCTCGCCGGACTCTATCCTGAAGATTGAGCAAGTGTGGGTCATCATACTGGCGCTTGATACTGTCATAAAAGGAAGACCTGGAGGCTACACAAGACAATACCCGGCGGGGCTCTAATAGATCCAATCTCACCAACTGGCCCGCTAAGGCCTGAACATCAAGTGCTAATGGTCTCTCTGCTGCTGGAAGATATGCTAGACTCCCCAAACTCTCTGCTCTGCGAATCAAGGCATCGACCACTACATTGGCCTTCCCCGGATGGTATAAAATAGTGATATCATAGTCCTTGAGAAGTTCCAACCATCTCCTCTGACGCAAATTCAGATCCTTCTGCTTAAACAGATGCTGCAAACTACAGCGGTCAGTTAAAACCTCACAATGCACCCCATACAAATAATGACGCCAAATCTTCAAGGCGTGAACAATGGTTGCTAGCTCGAGATCATGAAATGGGTAATTCTTCTCACGAGTATTCAACTGGCGTGAGGCGTAGGAAATCACCCTACCCTCCTACATCAAAACACAACCCATGCCTATCATTGAGGCATCACAATATACGGTATAGGAACCTGAAGCTGATGGCAATACTAACACTGGAGCTGAGGTTAAAGTAGTCTTGAGCTTCTGAAAGCTATCCTCACACTCGACCGACCACCTGAACGTAGCAACCTTCTAGGTCAATTTGGTCAAGGGCGAAGCAATAGAAGAAAACCCATCCACAAAGCGACGGTAATACCCCGACAAACCCATGAAGTTCCTAATCTCTGTAGCTGAGGACGGTCTGGGCCAAATATACACCGCCTCTATCTTTTTCGGATCAACTGAATACCCTCACTGGACACCACGTGCCCCAATAAAGCTACTGAGCCGAGCCAAGACTCACACTTGGAGAACTTTTCATAAAGCTTCTCCTCTCTCAATCTCTCTAAAAAAAACTCTCAAATGTTGAGCATGCTCCTCCTGGCTACGATAATATACGAGGGTGCCATCAATGAACACAATAACAAAGCAATCCAAATAGGGTTGAAACCACGTTGTTCATCAAATGCATGAACGTTGGTGGGGCATTGGTCAGCCCAAAAGACATCGCCATGAGCTCATAGTGACCATAACGAGTCCTGAAAGCTGTCTTGGGAATATCTGAATCCCGAATCTTCAGATGATGATACCCGGATCTCAAATCAATCTTAGAGAACACCCTGGCTCCCTGAAGCTGGTCAAACAAATCATCAATGTGAGGCAAAGGATACTTATTCTTGACTGTAACCTTGTTCAACTGCCTGTAGTCAATACACATTCTCATGGTACCATCTTTGTTCTTCATAAACAACACTGGTGCACCCCAAGGTGACACACTAGGCCGAATGAACCTCGTATCTAGGAGTTCCTAAGCTGCTCTTTCAATTCCTTCAATTCTTCTCGTGCCATAAAATAATACGGTGGAATGGAAACGGGTTGAGTGCCCGGCGCCAAATCAATACCAAAATCAATATCCCTGTCAGGTGGCATGCCTGGCAGGTCAGCAGGAAACACGTCCAAAAAATCACGGACCACAGGGACCGAATCAATAGTGGGAGCCTCAATAAGACAAGCACCCTTTCTCCACCATACGGTGAACCTTCAGGTATGAAATCACCCTACTAGGCACATACTCAATAGAACCCCTCCACTCAACCCTTGGAAATCCTGGCAACGCTAAGGTCACGATCTTAGCGTGACAATCTAGAACAATATGACACGGAGATATCCAATCAATGCCCAATATCACATCAAAGTCCACCATGCTAAGCAACAACAGATCCACTTGGGTCTCCAGACCCCCAATAGATATCACACATGATCCATACACACAGTCCATAACAATAGTATCGCCCATCGGAGTCGACACATGACCAGGATCAAATAAGACCGAAGCATCTCGGTGACAGACTGAGATAATCACTGCACTTGAGGCCATAGCATCTAGTTTGGATGGAAGTGCATAAAAATGAGCCTGACCTCCACCTGATCGACCTCTCCCTCTAGGGAGGCCTCTAGTTGTCTGACCCCCACCCCTAGCTGCCTGGGCGGGTGGTGAAGTAACTGGAGTTGAAGTCGAGGGTTGACTCCTCTGCTAATATGGACCCCCAAGAATACGAGGACACTGTCTTCTCAAATGCCCGAACTCCCCACACTCATAACAACCCTAGTGCGGGAGACGGGGACTAAAGGGAACCCCTGGCACCAGGATAGACACTAGAAGAACCATGCATAAAGGAACCCTGAACTGATGATGCTTGAGATAAACTATGGGCTGGAAGATCAATGAATGAAGAACGGCCCGGATGAGAACTGCCGGGGACCTGCCCTGATGATGCACCACTATAGGCTGGCGGATTGGCTGAGGAGGCCTAAATAAGCGGCCTCTTCTATGCTAAAACTGTCCCCTTGAGGGAGCACTGCTAAAACTACCAGATCCTCGAGGCCTCTTGGCCTCCCTCTCATCCCGCTCCTGACGGCAAATCGCCTCAATATCCCGGGCAATATCCACAACCTGCTCAAAAGTAGCACCCGATACCCTTTCTCTAGTCATCAGAATACGAAGCTAATATTTGAGGCCATCCACGAACCTCGTGATCCTCTCTATCTTAGTGGGGACACCTCTCTGAAGCATGACGAGCTAGCTTTGAAAACCTCATCTCATACTGCATCACTGTCAACTCACCCTGACGCAACTGCTCAAACTGTCTATGCAGCTCCTCACTGTGAGACTGGGGAACATACTTCTCTAAGAAGAGAGTAGAGAAATGCTGCCAAGTGAGGGGTGTTGCACCAATAGGCCTACGCCTCTCATAAGACTCACACCAAGTGAATGCAGCTCCTGAGAATTGGAAAGTAGTAAACGAGACCCCACTGGTCTCCAATATCCCTATAGTGCGAGGAATCCTATGGCACTTGTCTAAGAAACCCTGGGCATCCTCGCCCTCAGCACCACTGAACTTCATAGGCTGAAGTCTACCAAATCTCTACAGCATGTGCTGCTCATCTTCAGCCATCACTGGAACCACAAAATCCTGAGGTGCAACCGGCTGGGCTAGAGCTGCCCCTGGTGTCTGAAGTCCCTGAATGACCTGCTCAAGTGTACGGTCAGCAAGAGTCCGGGTGCCTCCCCCGGGATGAGAAGTACGGTTGTAGTAGAAACAGCAACTGCCTGTGCAAGACTGGTGCACAAGATCAGAATCTGGGCCAGGGTCTCCTGAAGGCCCGAAATCAAAATAGGCACCGCCGGTGCCTGAATTGGCCCCATTGGAACATCTGCGGCGGGGAACTGGTCCTGAACAATAGGTGGGTCTATGGGTACCACCCCGACTACTCCACGGGCCGCACTTCTACCTCTACCACGACCTCGACCGCATCATCTACCCCTCGTTGGTCTAGCTGGTATCTGGTCACCTCAGTCGGTAACGCGTGTCGTCACCATATGTGAGGGATTGAAACAACATGAGTTTAGTTTCTAGAATCAACAGATTCGCACGACAGAATTCAAGAACGTGAGATTTTTCTTAAGGGTTATGCAGCCTCTCGAAGATAAGTACAGACGTCTCCATACCGAGCCACAATACTCTACTAAATGTGCTTATGACCAGTGAGTCCTAGGGGTGTACAAACCGAACTGGAAAACTGCACCAAACTGAAAAACCAAATCAAACCGATTAAAAAACCCGACTAAGTTTGGTTTGACTTTGTTTGGTATTGAGTAAAAAAACCCGAACCAAACTGACATATAAATATATAATTTATATATATATATATATATATATATATATATTTTTAAGACCTTATATTGAATTTTCTTTATTAAATTTTGAAATATTTCAGATCCTCTCATGTGTTAACCTAGAAAGCGTACATTAACGAAAATTATTGTCATACGACTAAGAAAATAACTATCATGTATGACTAAAAAAAATCTCCTATTAGAATATTTTAATAGATCATATGTTTGTCAATTTTTTCTATATTTACTAAATATATATTAACTTATCAAAACTTTATATATAACTTTAACAAAGTAAGATTGTAACTATATTCATGTAACAAAAAAATCCGAAAACCCGAAAAACCCGACAAAACCGAACCAATCCAAACCGATATAATTGGTTTAGTTTGGTTTTGATAAAAGTCGAACCAACCCGGTCCATGTACACCCCTAGTGAGTCCTATGTAACCTAGGCTCTGATACCAACTTGTCACGACCCCAAATCTAAATTGGCCGTGATGGCGCCTATCATGATACTAGGCTAGCCAATCTACCGAGGATAACATATAAGACTTTCAGTTTAATACATATGTTATCCCATATTCCATTAAAATTCTGTTTTGAAGCATTTCCAAAACAATAAAAATAGTCAAAAGCCTAAACACAGCCCCAAACATATGGATTCAACCGTTATGAGAATCTAAGAAGTATTACAATACGATACCATTTCATTACTGCTACAAGTTTGGAAATAGGTAAAAATAACATAATAAGAAGGGAAAGTGGCATGAGCTACCTCAAATCCCCGAATGAGCTCCCAAGAGAGTGTGAATCAGCTAGCGCTCGGACCCAGTACTTGGATCTGCACACATGGTGCAGGGAGTAACGTGAGTACACTAGCTCAGTAAGTAACAATTATAACTAAAGACTTGAGTGTAGTGACGAGCATATAAAATCAGGTAAAACCATGTGATAAACAGTAGTAGAATAAATACATCAAATCAGGAATCTATCTTCCGGAGATTTTCATAAAAAATCCAAGTTTCCATTTAAGGGCTCGTATAAAACATTTGTTCAACATTTGTTTTAGAGGCTCAGTGTAAAGAAGGGTGGAAACAGTAGTTTCAAAGCAAATGTCAGCCCCTCGGGCATAGTGTCTCTCACAAAATAAAGCCTCTCGGGCAAGCTTCCCAGTCACTCGTGACTCTACTCTCATAAGTCAATGTTCACACTCAGCACTCACACTCAACAGATGCCATATAATAACCGATGCGGCGTACAGCCCGACCCATATAGTAATCGCTGCGGCGTGCAACCCGATCCATAATAGTCGACTGCGCTCACTGGGGGTGTACAGACTCTGGAGGGACTCCTACAACCCAAGCACTATATTGCTGCGGTGTGCAGCCCGATCCAATATCTCGTTGTGGCGTGCAACCCGATCCATATATATATATATATATATATATATATATATATATATATATATGATGCGGCGTGCAGCCCGATCCATCATTACCCTCACAATCCGTCTCTCGGCCTCATTCAGTCATCATCCTCATAAGCCACTTGGGTAACTCATCACAAATCACAGGGACTCAGCCCAAAATACCTTTCATTTAGTTAAAAACAGAGTGATAGATAGGAATAAACAGTGAACAAGTGTAAAACATGACTGAGTTTACAATTTTCTGTTAATCAATGTGAGAATGGTAATAAAAATACCTCTGAGAGTCAAAACAAGTCGGCGCAAGTCCCAAACATGGAGTACAGCCAAAATATAGTATCAATATAAAAAATACAGGATATCATATGATTTCAAGTCAAATAAGCGGCTAAATAGTCGCTACGGGGCGGACCAAGTCACAATCCCTACCGGTGCAAGCCCACACGCTCGTCACCTAGCATGTGTGTCACCTCATTTATCAAAACAATACGAAATACCGGGGTTTTATACCCTCATGTCTAGATTTACAATCGTTACTTACCTCAAACCGGCCAAAATACTAATTCGCGATGCCTTTGCCTCTTGATTCGGACTCCAATTGCTCCGAATCTAACCAAAACCAGATTAATATCATCAATATGTGCTAAAGGAACAAAGTCCATTCAAAAATTATCAAATTTAACCAAAAATCTTGAAATTGGCCAAACCCCACCCTGGGCTCACATCTCGAAATTCGATAAAAATTACAAAACTAGAATCCATATTCACTCACGAGTCTACCCATATCAAATTCATCGAAATCCGACCTCAAATGCTCATTCGAATTCCCAAAAGAATTCCCAAACTTTTCTTCCACTTTCCTCCAATTTCCACTCCAATTACTCAAATTAAAGGATGAAATTCAAGACTAAATCATGGAATTGAACCAAAACTAAGTGTGAAATACTTACCCCAATCACTCTACTGAAAATCTCTTCAAAATTTTCCTTCTCCCTAGCTCTCCAATGGTATATGAGGTTTTGGACTTAAACCCTCGATTTTGAATATAAATATGTCTGCCCAGTTATTCCTTCTTCCTGAACGTGACGGTCCTCTCGCGTTCGCGTAGGCCAACCTCGACTGCCTCCCAAATACTCTTCGCGAACGCGAAGCTTTACAAATCTCAAGCCTTCCCGAACGCGTTCCCTACCTCGTGAACGCATAGACCAATGACCTGGGGTCCCCAACTGCCAATCTCCTATTCGCAAACGCGGTGAACACTTCACTCAAACCTCTGCGTTCGCGTCCTCCTCTTCACGAACGCGATGAATAAAATTCTCAGCTTCCCAAATTACTCTTCGCAAACGCGGCACCCACCCGCGAACGCAATGAAAAAAACCTCTGCACCCAAAACACAACAAATCTGCCAAGTTCAAATCCAAGGATTGGTCCGTTTACTCTCCCGAAGCTCACCCGAGGCCCTCGGGACCTCAACCAAACATGCCAACACATCCTATAACCTTATTCAAACTTAGACAAGCCTTTGAACCACTTAAAACAACGCCAAAACACTAAATCAACCTCGGATTCAAGCCTAAGAATTTAGAAACTTCCAAATTCCGCCAACGGTGCCGAAACCACCCAAACCACGTCCGCTTGACCTGAAAATTTGAACACACCTCCAAAATGAAAATACGAACCTGTTCTAACTTTCGGAATTCCATTTCGAATCCGATAGCTAATTTTCCACTGCCGACGGGAAATTGTCAAAAACTCAATTTCGTCAATTCAAGCTTAATTCTACTCCGGACTTCAAAATAACATCCCGAACACACTCTGAAGTCTCAAATCACCTAACGAAGCTATGTGAGCCATAAAATCCACATTTCGGGGTCTTTTACCTATAAGTCAACTCTTGGTTGACTTTTCCAACTATTAAGCCAACTTAAGAGACTAAGTGTCTCTTTTCACACCCCGACCACTTCGAACCCGAACCAACCGACCCCGCACAACGTAATTGAGCTAAGCAACATATGATAAAGCATAAACAAGAAAATGGAGCTAATTTCACGGAACGACCGGCCGGATCGTTACAGTTAGCTGATTTTAAACTTAAATCAAACAAAACATCGAAAAAAGGCATAAAATATTTTTCGTTGAATTCACATCAAGCTGGTTCCGTTGATACGAAGAATTAAAATATGTAGAGCTTAAGAGGCAACAAGAGTTGGCACAAAAAATCAAAACAAAATCTGTCAAAGAACTTTGTACAAGAATTAATGATATTGTCAATAGCATTAGTACTAATAAAGAAGTGTAGGAAGAAGTTAAAATTGTTTAAACAGTTTTATCATCTCCGCATAAAAGTGCAGCAGCAGTAGAAATTGATTTTTTCATATGTAAAGATGGCAAATACATAATTTCGATGAATTCACATATTCCATTGATGTAAAAAAGTAAAATTGCAAGAGTTAAAGGAGGAAATTTAGCGTAGACAAAGTCGATAGTTTCGATCAATACCATGAGGTCTCGTGGTGGAGGGATATTGTAAGCGAAGGTGATCTACACAAGAAAAAAAATATTAAACCCATCTAATAAAAGTAATAAACCACCATCAGAAAATTAAAAGACAGATAATTATCATGTTATGTCAATAGATTTTCATCCAAAAAGAATAACTTCTTCTATATATGTAATTGCAACATGGAAAGAATGGTCGGAAAAGAGGCATGAAATTTTTGTTGAATTCTCATCGAGCTGGTTCCATTTATTGCGAAGAACTAAATAATATAGAGCTTAAGAGGCAATATGAATTGGCGCAGAAAATCAAAACAAAATCTCTGTCAAAGAGTTTTTGTACAAGAATTAATGATATTGTCAGTAGCATTAGTACTAATAAAGAAATGTTGGAAGAACATTTTACAAATATTAATGATATTGTCGATAAATATCGTTTGGTCTCGTGGTTGAGGAGGTATTATAAACGAAGGTTGATCTATTCAAGAAAAGAGAAATATATTAAATTTATCTTTTAAAATTAATAAGCCACCATTAGAGAGTTAAAATCTAGATGATGATATTGAGACAGTAGGTGATTAACTACATGGAGGTTTAGTAGTTAGTTGTATGGTTACTTGTATAGCTTAACTAATTATGGTTAGAAAGTCAAGTAGTTAAGTTGTTAATCATAGTTAGTTAGTTAGTTAGTGAATAGTATAAAAGGAAGTCCTTGTATAGCTTTTATATATTACAGAAAATGAAGAATTTTGTTTTCTTCTCTCTCTCGTCTCTTCCTCCTTTCACCATTAGTGCTAGACCTAGCTTTGCATGGCAGTCTAACACTGATTTGTTCATGGTATCAGAGCAATGAGGCCATTAATATGGACCTAAGCTCATAGATCCTAGCGGAATTTTCACGATCTATTCACAGTCAAAGTTTTTATTTTCTCTTCTGTGAATTTGAGGTGCGAACTGAAGAAATTAAAAAATGGCGGTTGTAGATGATACATTGCCAGAAAATTTGAGTCACAGTCATCCTTTGTTTCTGCATTCAACAGATAATTCAGGAGTTGTTTTGATCTCGCTACAATTGACAGGATCGGACAATTATTTTGTATGGAGCAGAGCAATGCGAATTACAATTTTAGGTCACAACAAAATAGGATTCATTGAAGGAACCTGTAGGAAGGAAGACTATGGCACAAATTTGGCAGATATGTGGGAGAGGTGCAATGCAATTGTTCTCTCATGGATAATGAATTGTGTCTCAAGCGATTTACTCAATGGAATAGTGTATTCTTCTAATGCATGTGCTGTTTGGAGAGATTTGAAGGAAAGGTTCGACAAAGTCAATGGATCCAGAACTCTTCAGCTGCACAGAGCCATAGCTACTGCAAGTCAAGGAACGAGTTCAACTGCAGCTTATTTTTCAAAGTTGCGTGAACTGTGGGCAGAGTTTGACTGTTTGGCACCAGCTCCTGGCTGTGATTGTCCAAAATCAAGTGAATATGAAGTTTTCATGCGTAGACAGAAGTTGCTGCAATTTCTCATGGGACTCAATACATATGAACAAGCACTTGAGCGGATCATGATGATGGATCCACTTCCAACTGTAAATAAAGCATACTCTATGTTGATGGAAAGGGAAAGCCAAAGGAGCATGGCAAATGTTGTGGCTATTACTGAAAATAATGAGATGACAACTTTATTATCATCTAAGGGATTTAACACTCAAAAGGCTAGAAGGAATTGCAGCTTATTCTGTGACTACTGCAAGATGAAAGGATATAGTAGAGAAGGCTGCTACAAGTTGATTGGATATCCTGATAATTTCAAGTCCAAGAAGAAATTTGGAGGTAATACAACTCATAATGCAGTGACAGGGGAGTTCAGGCCACAAAATGCAGGAGGAAGAGGTCAGGATGATTTCAAAGCTCCTCTAATACCACACTTCACAGTAGAACAATACAGTCAGATTCTAAAGCTGCTCAACAAAGAGAATGTGCCAGAAGCATCAGCTAATATGGCAGGTAGTGTTAGTGCTTGCTTTGTTGATAGTTGTAATTATGAATGGATTGTAGATTCTGGAGCCACAAATCACATGACTTCTAATTTGGAGATGTTAGAACATAAGTTAGAAGTAGCTGGACTTTATGACAAAAAGGTACACTTACCTAATGGAGAAGTATCAAATGTGACACACATAGGATCTTGTGAAATAGCAAATGCAGGGAGAAATTTACAATATATTATACTTGCCTAAATTTAAGTATAATTTCTTGTCAGTGTCAAAGATCACAAAGGAATAAAATTGTTGTGCATCCTTTTATCCTGATTTTTACCTACTCCAGAACCTATGCAGTGGGAAGGTGAAGGTGATTGGTAAGAAAAGGGGAGATCTCTACCTATTACCGCAGAATATTTGTAGGAATAATAAAGGAGTTGTTCAAGGGTTGACTGCAAAGGAGGCAGAACTGGACATTGAACTCTGGCATAGGAGGCTTGGGCATGCTTGAGCAGGAGCATTGAAGCATATTTTTTCATTAGCATATGATGATTGTGAAGGAAAACTGCATAATTGTAGTGTGTGTCCTTTAGCTAAGCACTGTAGATTGCCTTTTAGCACAAGCAATAGTAGAGCTGAAGGTATATTTTACTTGTTGCATATTAATGTATGGGGACCATATGCTGTGCCTACTTTTGATGGTAATAGATTATTTTTGACAATTGTTGATGATCATTCTAGAATGACTTGGGCCTATTTGTTGAAGTTATAAAGGGATGTGTTAGTCTTATTGAGAAATTTTATAAAACTAGTACAGACTCAATTCAATAGACAGGTTAAAGTGATCAAAATTGATAATGGAGCAGAGTATGTTAATG
This sequence comes from Nicotiana undulata, assembly GCA_005239495.1. NCBI lineage: Eukaryota > Viridiplantae > Streptophyta > Magnoliopsida > Solanales > Solanaceae > Nicotiana > Nicotiana undulata. The sequence goes on along the minus strand of ML271456.1, from coordinate 24,081 downwards.
AGGCATGCAATAAATTGTTTCAATTGAATGGTATCATTCATCAGAGGACTTGTGTTTATACACCTCAGCAAAATGAAATTGCTGAGAGAAAGCATAGTCATCTATTGGAAGTTGCAAGAGCCATTAGATTTCAAAGACATATACCCTTGAAGTTTTGGGGACATTGTGTGTTAGCAGCAGTGTATATTATTAACAGATTACCATCAAAGGTTATAGCAAGGAAGAGTCCTTATGAAGTCTTTCACCAGAAAAAACCAATCTTAGATCATCTAAGGACAATTGGTTGTTTGTGTTTTGCAAAGAACATGAAAATATATGATAAGTTTGAGGCAAGAGCAATTACTGCAATCCTGATGGGATACTTAGAGTTTACTAAAGGATATGTTCTATATGACATATCCAAGAAATGTTTTTTCATAAATAAAGATGTTGTTTTTAAGGAATCAGTATTTCCACTCAAATTCAAGAAGAAAGAAGCACAACACTTATTTCTGGACATGGATGTTCCAGCACATGATGCAGCAATCTCTCATTCAATCAGTCAATCACCATTGATTGAAGCCACAGAACAAATTATTTCCGGTGATAATTCAGGAATGCCTAATGAAGGGGGAGACATGTTTTTGACAGATCATCAACATGATTTCGAAGAAGAGATAGAACAGATACCAAAATCACTGCAGCAACATTGGAGATGCTAGTCAAACTGTACTCTATTTGCAACTATGTTTCCTATAATGAGCTGAAACCACACTATCAACATTATTTGAGGGCTTTCTCAACTGTCACAGAACCACAGACATTCTATGAAGCATCTAAGGATAAAAGATGGGTTGAGGCAATGAAGGCAGAAATCCAAGCTTTAGAAGGCTATAAAACATGGGAGTTAGTGGCATTACCAGCAGGGAAGGTTCCAATTGGGTGTAGATGGTTCTACAAGGTGAAGTAAAAGGAAGATGGAGACATTGAAAGGTTCAAGGCACGCTTAGTTGCTAAAGTCTATAGCTAGAAAAAGGGGTTGGACTACAATGAAACCTTTTTACCAATAGTGAAGATGGTTACAATTAGAGCTGTAATTTCTATTGCAGCTACTAAAGGATGGCACATACATCAGATGGATGTATACAATGCATTTCTTCAGGGATACCTTTATGATGAAGTGTATATGAAGTTTCCAGAAGGTTTTGCAAGCCATGGGGAGAATGAAGGCAAGGTGTGCAGGCTTGTCAAATCCCTCTAAGGGCTAAAGCAGGCAAGCAGACAATGGAATCTCAAACTTACTGAAGCACTGATCAATCAAGGCTTTGCACAAAGCACCTTAGATTATTCTCTATTCACAAAGAAATATGATAGGAACATTGTAGTCGTTCTAGTCTATGTGGATGATATGTTGATTACTGGGAATAATCTAATACTCATTGAAGAAACTAAGAAGTAGTTGCACCAGTTCTTTAAGCTAAAAGACTTGGGTGAATTTAAGTATTTCTTGGGCATTGAGTTTTGCAGATCTCATAGGGGAATTATGATGAATCAAAGAAAGTATAGCTTGGAGCTCATATCAGAACTGGGCTTAAGTGCAGCAAAGCCTAGTTGGACACCATTGGATTGCAAACAGAAGCTTACAACTACAGAATTAGATAAAGTTGCAGAACTAAACAATGATGAACCATTGGAGGATATAGGCAAGTATCAAAGATTGATTGGGAAATTGCTATATCTAACACTGACTAGGTTGGATATTGCTTTTGTTGTTCAAACATTGAGTCAGTTTATGAAGAGTCCAAAGAAGCCACACTGGGAAGCAGCCATAAGAGTTGTTATGTATGTGAAGAGAGAATCGGGTTTGGGAATTTTGATGAGCATCAAGAATAAGAATATACTAACTGCTTTCTGTGATGCTGATTGGGCATCTTGTCCAAACACAAGGAAATATGTTACATGATTTATTGTGAAGCATGGAGATTCACTAATTTCTTTGAAGTCAAAGAAGCAAATTACAGTGTCCAAGAGTTCAGCAAAGGCAGAATACAGAAGCATGGCTTCAGTAGTTTCAGAGCTAGTATGGTTAGAAGGGTTGTTCAAGGAACTGGGAGCAGAAATAGAGTTGCCAGTTCAAGTGCATTGTGATAGCAAAGCTACATTACAGATAGCAGCAAATCATGTGTATCATGAAAGGACAAAGCACATTGAGATAGATTGTCATTTTATTAGGGGAAAGATTCAAAGGGGTTTGATCAGAACAATGCATATGGAAACGACAGATCAACTGGCAGACATTCTTACGAAGGGGCTTACAAGGCAACAACATGAATCTTTGATGTCCAAGTTGGGAGTGCATAACATTTTTAAACCTACCAGCTTGAGGGGGAGTATTGAGACAATAGGTGATTAACTACATGGAGGTTTAGTAGTTAGTTGTATGGTTACTTGTATAGCTTAACTAATTATGGTTAGAAAGTAAAGTAGTTAAGTTGTTAATCATAGTTAGTTAGTTAGTTAGTGAATAGTATAAAAGGAAGTCCTTGTATAGCTTTTACATATTACAGAAAATGAAGAATTCTGTTTTCTTCCCTCTCTCGTCTCCTTCCTCCTTTCACCATTAGTGCTAGACCTAGCTTTGCATGGCATTATAACACTGATTTGTTCAGATGAATAGGTAGAGATAATTCTCAAATTTTTTGGAAGATCAATCTTCTCTTGCGATACCTCCACCATACCAATATAGACATAGAATTATCATTATTGATTTTAATTCCTCAATTACCTCTCATACTTGAACAACTAATTAACGTGAAAATGGACTAACACTTAGTACCGATAAACAGAATAATATCATTTTTTTGGTAAAAATAGCATGGGCTAGCCATTTTTCGGATAATTGTAAAATAGCTGGCTTTTAAAAAGTCATTGAAAAATAGACATTGTTTTACTGCAACACGGACTGCTCCAGCATAATATACTGGAGATTGGTGCACCCGTGTATGAATTTCAAGCATATTATGATGTAACTCCAACACGCGAAAAGTTCCAGCATAATATACTAGAGATTGGAGCACCTCTGTATGAACTTCCAGCATATTATACTGGACCGGTATATTATACTAGAAGTCCAGTATATTATGCTGGAAGTCCAGTATATTATGCTGGAATATTTTCCGAATTTTGAATAGTGTTTTCGTTCAGATTTATTTTTACATGAAAAGTGGCTAAATTTTGATTACTTTTGAAACTGTGGCTATTTTTCAATTACCGCTTGTAAATCTGGCTATTTTTCAATTTCTCTCTTCTTTTGTGATGGAAACCAGCAACATAACATGAAAACTTTGATGTTTATAGTTTTCATGTTATGTTCGATATGAAACAAATTGCTTCTACAATTTTTCAAGCTTATATGTCACGATCCAATTCCCACCATAGGTCGTGATGACACTAAACATTGTCGTGTAATGACCTAGCTGGTCGTTTTGAGCATTTGTATTCCGTTCAGCTATTTGAAGTCTTGAGCAACATCATATAAGGTATTATGACTTGGAGAATCGTCGGTTTTGGTTTTTGAGGTTATTCAGAATTGATTTGGAAGAATAATTCCAAACTAAGAAGCTTTAAGTTGGAAAAGTTGACCAAGTTTGACTTTTAAGTATTTGACCTCGGATCGGAGTTATAATGGTTCCTTTAGGTCTGGGTGGTGATTTTGGACTCGGGCATATGCCCCAATATGTATTTATATTTCTAGAAAGTTTTGGCACTAATTGGCGAAAGTTGGAAATTTGAAGGTTTGGAATGTTCATAAGTTTGATCGAGAGTTGAAGTAGTGACCCGGTCGGTCGTTCCGAGAGTTATGTCCCTGTTTCCCCCATTCCTGCTTCTTTATGTGTTGTTCATCTGTGTTCTGTTGTACTGGGTTGGTACGTTCGAGTTCGGAGTAGTTTTGGAGTGAAATGAGACACTTAGTCTCTTATTTGGAAAACTAAGTTAGAAAAGCCAAGCGGAAGTTGACCTATGAATAAACGAATTCGGATTTGAATTTTATGGTTCAGTTAGCTTCATTGGGGGATTTTAGACTTAGGAGTACGTCCGAAATATAATTTGGAGGTCCGTGGTAGAATTAGGCTGAATTGGCGAAAGTTGGAAATTTAGCGATTTTGGTCGGCAGTGGCAAAATAGGTATCGGGGTCGGAATGGAATTTCGGAAGTTGGAGTAGGTCCATAATATCATTTGTGATATGTGTTCAAAATTTGTGGTCATTTTCACGTTGTTTAATAGGTTTCGGCGTCATCGGCGAATTTCAGAAGTTTTGAATCCGAGGTTGATTTGGTGTTTTGGCATTGTTTTGGGTGTTCCGAAGGTTAGACTAAGTTCGTACATTGATATATGACTTGTTGGTATTATTGGTTGAAGTACCGAGGGCCTCGGGTGTGTTTCGGGTGATTAACAGATTGGATTCTTTGGGTTGGAAATGTTGCTTTTCTTGTGTTTTAAGTTCTGGTGTTTTTCCGCACCTGCGGATGGGGAGCCGCAGGTGCGATGGTCGCAGATGCAGAAGTATGATCGCAGATGCGGAGTTGTCCAACTGGAGCTTTGAGCGCAGGTGCGGAGTTATTGTCGCACCTGCGAGCCAACAGGTGCGAAGGGAGATCCGCAGATGCGGAAATGGGCCGATAAGTGAAATCCGCAGGTGCGCCCTTAGGACCGCAGATGCAAGTATGGGGACCGCAGGTGCGAGACTTTTGGGCAGAAAGTATAAAATCTATACTTCGCGAAATTTTTCCCATTCTTCACCATTGTTGGCTGGTTTTTGAGCTTTGGGAAATGAATTTCAAGAGAGAATCGAGAGATATCATTGAGGTAAGTTACTTGGGCTCTATTATGTGAGTTTATAATGATTTTCCACTATTTAGTCATGGAATTAGTAGGAATTTAGGGTGAAGCTGATGGGGTTAGGGCTTGAGTTTTGGAGAGTTTGAGGTGAGGATTTGAGGGACCGAACGAAGTCGTATTTTGATGAATTTGATATGGTTAGACTCAGGAGTTAACGAGCTTCATAGCTTTGCAATATTTGTCGAGATTAGAGACGTGGGCCCGGGGGCCGGGTTTTAGCCAATTTCGAGTTTCATGCTTAATTTTATAGTTTTTCTTGTGGAATTCGTTTCTTTAGCTTATGTTGATAGTATTATTCTGGTTATGGATAGATTCATAGCTTTTGGAGACCGAGTCGAGGGACGAGGGCATCCCGGAGTAGGATTTCACGTTGTTAAGGTAAGTAACAGTTTTAACTTTTGCTTTGGGGGTATAAACCCGGAGATTTGACATCATGTGACTGTTTGGAGGTGATACCCACGCTAGGTTACGGGCGTGTGGGTGTACGCCGCGAGGGATTGAGACTTGGTCCGTCCTGTGAGGCTGTGAGGTCTAATAGCCATTATCTGTGTACATATTTGTTGAACTTGATCGCCCTCATGTTAGAGATCATGCTTAGGCTTTATTCATGCTCACATTAATTGCACTCAGCCATAGAAATTCTTATACATATTTACCTCAGTCTCTATTATCTTGTTGATACACTGTAATACTTGATTTGGACTGCTTTTCCTTTATTTGTTGAAAATTGTGAGGCTAGAGAGTTACATGATTGAGAGAGGTCGAGGGCATTTTGTGAGATATTTTATAGCACATGATTTGTCTGTCGGATCCAGATATGAGATGATAGTACGTGAGTTGTCTGTGCAGCACGTGAGTGATTCGTGTAGATTAGCGATTGGGTTGTAGGAGCCTCTACGAAGTCTGAACACCCCCAGTGAGCGCAGGTACCTATTGAGGGTGTGTATTGAGGGCTGAGTGATTGAGTGACATTGCTGTGAGGTTTCATATATTTTTGTTGTTACTGCATTTATCTGCTAATTTCCTTGTAGTATTTGTTGATTCTTAAAGTATACATGTTTACTCCTGTTTATAATTAACTGTGAAAAGTAATAATGGAATTGTTCTGCTTATCTCGTCACTACTACTCAGTTCCTTAGTTATTTCTGTTACTTGCTGAGTCGGTTGCACTCATACTACACCCTGCACTTTATGTGCATATCCAGGTGAGATAGAGCGCGACGATCGTTAAGTTCATGCCGGTTATCTTTGGAGACTGCAAGGTAGCTGATAGGGTCTGCAGGACCTTGTTACTCCTTCTATCGTCTATTCCTCTTTGGGTTGAATTGACAGTCAGACAGTTCATACACTAGTTCATAGATTTAGACGCTCATGACTTAGTGACACCCGGATGTTTGGGGCTCGTTTTCGTATTTTCTATATTTATATTTAGAGTTGGCTTATTTTATGAGAAATTCAAATATTGGAAATGTTTTATTAAATTCTTATAATCAAATTAGTAGTAATATTATGGGAAGTGTGCTTGCCTTGTATCACTATAGGCACCATCACGACATGGTTTAGATTTGGGTCGTGATAGTTGACTTTGATGATATTGGATTCGGATTGTGGTTCCGGGAATTAGACTAGCTTTGTTATGTCATTTGGGACTTGTGTGCAAAATTTGAGTTCATTCTCAGTTGATTTGATATGTTTTGGCACGGGTTTTCGAAGTTGAAAGATTCAGAGTTCATTACATTTGATTTGAGGTGCGTTCGTCATTTCGATGTTGTTATGCGTGATTTGAGGCCTTGAGTAGGTCTGTGTTATGTTATGGGACTTGTTAGTATATTTGGACGGGGTCCCGAGGGGCTCGGGTGAGTTACGGACGTGATTCGGATCAATTTTATCTCATGTTGCAATGTTGAAGAGGGGCTGGTTTTGGTGTTGCACACATGCGATGGATTTTGCACAGGTGTAGTGGTCGCATAAGAGGTAATGCGGTCCTACCTACAAAAAGGGGCTGGCTTGGAGTCTTCGCAGATGCGGAATTCGGGGCGCATCTCCGGCTGCGCAGAAGCGAGGTCTTGGACGCAGAACCGTGTTTGGATTCGCACCTACGATTGCGCAGAAGCGGAACAATGTTTCATCGCAAAAGCGATGTCGCAGAAGCGACTATTGTTTCGCAAATGCGAAATTGCCTGAGCAGAAGCTATAAAATCGAGGGTTGTCCGTTATTATCATATATATTGAGCTATAGACCTCAAATTTGGACGATTTTCGAGGTGATTTTCATCACATAGATTGGGGTAAGTATTCTATACACGGTTTTTATTATAATTTGTGAATCTATCTTCGTTTTTGGTAATTGGACTATTAATTTTAAAGAAAAATTTGGGGGTTTTGTCTAATATTTCATAAAGTAATTTTTTGGATTTTGAGCATCGATTCGGAGTCGGATTTGAGTGAAACTAGTATGGTTGGACTCCTAATTGAATGAGTTGCCGAATTTTATAAATTTTGTCAAGTTCCGAGGTGCGAGCCCGAGTTTGACTTTTTAGTTGACATTGGGGATTTTGACTAAATATTTGACCTTTATAGATAGGGTTTGTTTTCTTTGGCATTGTTTGATGTTCTTGATTTGCTTTTGGCTAGTCTCAAGTTGTTCGGAGGTCGGTATGCACGGGTTGGCATTTTTAGTGTATTGTATGGCGTGCTCGGTATTGGATTTGGCTAGTTTGAGGTAAGAATTCTTTCTAAACTTCGTTAAGGCACTAGTTACCAGAATTATTTGTAATAGCTACGTGTTATGGGTGCGCATATATGTGGGGTTTGGACCCATGTGCAAGCACCGGTGTATTTATCCATGCTCGAGGTAGTGCTTAGGCTATGGCTAAATTTGACTGTTAAGCTTTAAGCTATAATCTTTCTCATATTTGTATCATTATCGTGAACTATTTGAGCCATGTTTGAGGTTACGAAGAGGCTAATTCCCTGAATAAACTTGGTAATTTCTATTTTCGTGATAAATTACATATTTGAGCTATGATGGCACACATTGCACATGCCTATACTTTAGCATGTAATTATACCAGTCCAGGAGCATGAAATCTGATAATATCCATCATATACATATGTTCTTATATACTTGCTTTTGTGTAATATGATTTGGACTGGATGTCTGTGACAACGCCGGGAAGATTGTGTTGTTATGTGTGCGACCATGCCGGGAAAATTATGATATTATTCATGTGACCATGCTGGGCGAATTGTGATATTAGCACGTGAGTTTTCTGTGCAGATTGATATTATTAGCACGTGAGTTGTTTGTGCAGCACGTGAGTTATCCATGCAGTTGATATTATTAGCATGTGAGTTGTTTGTGCAGCACGTGAGTTGTCCGTGCAGCATGTGGATACGGATCCATCCCCCTAGGGTCACCCTCTCATGTTTCTTTCTTGATGGTGCACACGCGGATTGTGAGAAACCGACGAGTTTCTGGTTGATGTGCTCTCTGGGGGAGTTGGTTATTGTTATTGGATCGGGTTACACGCCGTAACGGACTAATATTTGGTTATTGCATTTCGTCATTACTTGCAATATCCTTTACCTAATTTACTTGCATATCTTCCTTATATGTTGGATTGATGTGAGTTGAACACTTTAAAACAAAGAATTGTGAGCATCAAAGTGGGTTTACTTGAGATTTTCTTAATTTGATCATATATATGTTCTATCCTTGTTGAAATTATGAATTGCACAGGTGTTAGTGAGTATCATCTATAGTACTTGCTTCTTTTATCTCACTGAGGTTAGTTAGGATACTTATTGAGTACATGGGGTCTGTTGTATTGATACTACACTTATGCACCTTGCGTGCAGATCTTGGTGTGATGTTGCTATGTATGGCGGGAGCTGGCATTGAAGATGCACCTGCATTCCAGTTATGGCTATCACTTGTCCTTGGTAGCTTTAGATTCGAATTCTGTTCATTTTCATTTTAAACAGATATTGTAATTATTTCAATTCAGTTTTGAGAAAAATATAAGTCTTAGTAGCTCATGACTTGTACTGTCAGTCCAAAAATTCCTTGTATAAAAGTTTAGTTATATTATCTTTATTTCTCTCAGTAAATCTCTTTTGAATTGGATTGTTGCTAATTGGCTTACCTAGCGGGTTGGGCTAGGTACCATCACGACTAGTTGGATTTTGGGTCATGAAAAGTAGGTATCAGAGCTCTAGGTTCATAGGTTCTACAAGACATGAGCAAGTGTCTAGTAGAGTCTTGCGGATCGGTTTGATGATGCCCATACCTATCTTTGAGATGCTACATGGCACTTAGGATAAACTTCCCATCTTTCTTTCCTTATCGTGTGGCATTGATTCATCTTGAAGCATATCTCTTGAAATTTCCTTCCACTCACTCGTATGCGCATGTGAGCGCTCGATATCAGATGTACATCGACGGCTTGTGATTCTATGGATGAGGTACGAGATGTGTTTTCTTTTATGTGTTGATGATGGGCCATCCTGGAGGACTTGAGGTCGGGTTTCACTATAGCTTGAGCACGGTGATTTTGGTTGTGTGAGCACGTGCTTTTGAAGGCTTTCTTTTCAACTAGTGGGTATATGTGTTGCGATTTGAGTTTGTATTGGTAGACAAAATTGACCATACTTTCACGAGGACGAATGCAAGCTTAGAAGATTATTTGAGGTACAATATGGTTTGGGTCACATGTAGGATTTAGTTGAATCTTACTACGGTATAATGGCAGTAATAGAGTATGGGCATTGTGAGTGATCGAGTGCTTTGGTTTATGGCCTTGAGCCAAGTGGGGGAGTATGTTATCGACGATTTGATTGCATGGTTACGTGTTATATTGGTTTCGGTCTGAGGCATACGTGTGGACCAGTTATGACTTGTAGAGGCTAGTCTTGAGGATGACTTAAGCCAGGAAATTTCCATATACATGGTGTACTACACTTTATGGGTATATGAGAATCATGGAATGACTTGAATTGTCATTCCTGAAAGATGTAGTGCGCATGGAATAGAAACTTACTCAGTTGCTTAGAGGTGTGGATTACTTCTTTGGGTGTTGTTGTACTAATGGGGCACAATTCATTCGGCTCGTATGGGCGGTGCAGTTGAGATTTGAGCAGAGTGGATGACTCTCGAGAAGGTTCTAATTGGTTCAAGTTTTATATTTAGCAATTGAGAATTTTCCGAATTTGTATATGGATAGAATCTGAGATTTACATCGGATGGTGTCGGGACTTGCAGTATTGCAGTATCATAAAGGTAAAAGGAACATCTTTAAACTCACACAAGGCCTCTTCAGAATGAGTGTCTCGGTTATGGTACTTTTGGGGTTCTTAAGAGGGTATACAACGGCTTATGGGCCTTAGGGAGGTGTGGTCTTTATGATAGGATCTCTTATGGTGAGATTTGGGTAAGGAGCGTGGTGTTCTAGCAAGGAAGAGTGTCAACTTGAGGATAATTTAGAAGGAAATCGAAGAAATAGGACAACTTGGTAGTAGGTTGGATCAGCACAGTAATGGATATGATCGGTTCTTTGGGTACTTATGATGTGGTGAGTCTCTACAGGTGTTTTGTGGCAATACTCTTGGGTTTGGAAACCTGTGTGGCTTGGTTGAGTTAGAGAGAATCAGTTCTGATGGCTTGGTTATGTACAATGGGTCTCGAAGAGTTCTAGGTTTGAGATGAATATTTCCTACCGGCATGAGGAGCATTTTGCGCATTGTGATTTTCTCCTGGATGGGATCAAATGGAAGGTTTCTGACTGATCAGGTATGTATTGTGTTGGTGACTCCGAGTTTATTATGAGATTCTCATACTTTCATAGGATGGCATGATAGATGCAGTGTGTTATTTGGGATTGATATTTGCATGTGCAAGGTCACAGTTTAGTTTGAAGGGAAGGTCATGAATTCTTAGACAACATGGATGGTTTCAGATGACTAGATGAATGCTAGTACTGTTAAAGAACGAAGGATGACGCTGTGCCAGTTTTATATCATTGGCTTATCTATCTTCATTGGTTGATGATTTATTTGGCTATTACGTGTGTCATGCATGCCGTAGTTGATGTATTTTTTCCCTTTCGCATGTCCCCTCCTAGTTGTATATTGTTAATCTTTATTTTTGTTACTGCTTCATATATATATACTTGTATAGGTTTATTTATGTAGGTGTCCTATCATAGCCTCGTCAATACCTCGTCGAGGTTAGGCTCGATACTTACGGAGTACACTGGGTCAGTTGTACTCATACTACACCTCTGCACATCTTGTGCATATTTTGGTATTGGTCCCAACCCTGCGTGAGGGGTGTCAGCTCAGATCATTTCATACAGATACTTGAGGTAGATCTACTGGCGTCGGAAGACCTTAAAGTCCTCTTCCTCTTTCCGCTTTTACTGTTCATTTCCTTCAAAATAGTTGTATTTATTTCAGACTCTATTTGTATAACTTCTAATTGCTCGTGTGCTCGTGACTCCGGATCTTTCAGAGTAGCTATCATTACATGAATTATGTTGGTACTGATTAGCTCCTATCTATCGTTATTAATCAATATTCTGTTTAAACTATTAAAATTTGACTATTTAACTATCTCACGCCAGCTTGCCTAGCAAGTGGATGTTAGGCACCATCACTACCCCGAGGTTGGGATTCCGGGTCGTGACAGGAGACCCTGAGAGAATGTGACTATGTTGCTCGACCACCTAGAAAAAAAAAACGCATGGCCACTAACCTACTTGAGGAATTGGTTGTTGTCAATGAGGAAGGAAAATCTAAAAGAAGAGGTTGCCTCACTGAAGGAGGAAAATAGCTTAAGGAGGAGTCGAAGAAGAAGAAGGAGTATGAAGCCTCTGGTCCTAGAATTGACATGTTTCGGGGGCTAATCCAAGGAGGACCATCATCCACTAAATAATCTGGTCCTCGATTCTCTTAGGTCCCCAGTTCACCCTTAGCCAATCTGCTACCCTACACACCATATATGTCGAGTGTGCATCCAATATTTCATGTTTGTATGCTCCGGAAGTATATCGACGATCCGTCCCATGCTTTGTATTACAACACGGGTCAGTTGGATGGTGATATGACTTATGATGTGAAGTAGGTGGCCATTTTGGGGGCGGTAGGTTCGGAAGTTTAGATCAAAGGATATAGCTTCGTGAAGGTGCAGTAGAGAGGTCAGCCAGTGGAGGAGGCCACTTGGGAGACCGAGCGGGAGATGCAGAGCAGATATCCATACCTATTTGAGACTCTAGGTATGTTTCTAGAATCGCTCGAGGACGAACGTTAAGAGGAGGAGGATGTAACGACACGTCCGGTTGTCTCGAGAGTTTTTGCCTCGTTTGTCTTATTTCTGCATCTTTTGTGCTTTTGAGTTGTATAATATCTTATCGGGTTTGTTGGTTCGGGTCCAGAGTGGTTTCGGAGAGAAATTGAGACACTTAGTCTCTTTATTAGAAGCTTAAGTTGGAGAAGTCAACTGGATGTTGACTTGTGTGTAAACGACCTCGGATTTTAATTTTTATGGTTCCCTTAGCTCCGTTAGGTGATTTCGGACTCCAGAGCGAGTCCAGAATGTGATTTAGAGGTCTGTAGTAGAATTAGGCTTGAATAGGCAAAAGTTGGGGTTTTGGCAATTTTGGCCGGCATTGCAAATTTTGATGTCGGAGTCAGAATGGAATTTCGGAAGTTGGAGTAGGTTCGTGTTGTCATTTTTTACTTGTGTGCAAAATTCGAGGTCATTCGGACGTGGTTTGATAGGTTTCGGCGTCGTTTGTGGAATTTGGAAGTTTAGAAGTTCTTAGGCTTGAATTCGAGTGTAATTGGGTGTTTTGATGTTGTTTTGGGTGATTCAAAGGTTCGACTAAGTTTGTATGGGGTTATATGAACTATTGGTATGTTTGGTTGAGGTCCTGAGGACCTCGAGGTGATTTCGGGTGGCTATCGGAGTGTTTAGAGTTGAAAAAATGCATCTGAAGTTGCTGCTACTGGTGTTTTCCGCACCTGCGGAGTGGGAACTGCAGGTGCAAGGCCACAGGAGCGAAGGAAGAGCCGCAGGTGCGACTAAGGAAGTCCTGGGCTCAGACCACATGATGGAAATTCTGCATCTGCGGGGTGGTCCCATAAGCGGTTTGAGAGGTGCAAATGCGAAGTCGGATTGCAGGTGCGGCTTAGGTCCCACATCTGCGATGGCCGCAAATGCGATCAGGTGATCGTAGGTGCGGAGCCAGTATTTTAATGAATTTTCGCAGAAGCGGATCCTTGTTCGCAGATGCGGTTTCGCGGGTGCGGAACTAGGACTACAGGTGCGATTTTTGCTGGGCAGAATACTCAGCTCGAGGTTTTTGTCTTTCATTTTTTATTTTTGGCTTGGGGATCTCGGGAGAGAGGTGATTTTTTGAAGGTTTTCAAGGAGGACGTTGAGGTAAGTGATTCTAACCTGTATTGGTCTAATTTATGTGAATCTTTGGCTTTGTTCATCATTTAATTAGGGATCAGAGTTGGAAATTTGGGGATTTAGGGGTTGGGAATTGGAGAATGAACCTTGGGGTTTTGGATGGGCAATTGAGGTCGGATATTAGAAAATTTTGTATGAATAGACTCGTGAGTGAATGGGCTTTCGGGGATTTTGATTTTTGTCAGATTTCGAGACGTGGGCTCCGGGGTCGGGTTTGAGCCGAATTCGGATATTTGGTTCTAATTTGGTAGTTTTCTTGTGGGATTGATCCCTTAAACCTATTTTAATGGTGTTATACTATTTGTGACTGGATTCGGGGCATTTGGAGGCCGGTTCGAGAGGAAATGGCATTCTGGAGTAGGATTCCTACGTTGTTGAGGTAAGTAACAGTCTTAAATCTGGTCTTGAGGGTATGAAACCCCGGAAATTTGTATGATGTGAATATATAGAGGTGACGCACATGCTAGGTGACGAGCGTGTGAGCGTGCACCGTGTGGGATTGAGACTTGGTCCATCCCGGGTGACTGTAAAGTCGAATAGCCCATTGTATTTACCTGTTTCACCTTGTTTGTGAGTTATTGACTTTCTTCCATGTTAGAAACCATGCTTAGGCTATATGATATCACTGTTGGGACCCGCAGGGGCCGTGTACTTGTTGAATTGACTGTTAATTGTTGTCTTGTACTCAATCACCGTTTTACTTGTGTATTATATCTCAGCTCTCTCTCATTTCTTGTTGATACTTGTTATATTCTCTATTTGGGTTGTTTCTTGTGATATTATGTGAGCCTGGAGAGTAGTGACTGATATAGGGCCTGAGTTCCGGGTTGAGAGCTATGTGAGGTATACTGGATCGTGATGCACGCCGCAGCAATATTGGATCGGGTTGCACACCGCAACAAGCCCACGGGCCATATATACATATATCGGATCGGGTTGCACGCCGCAATAATATATGGATCAGGCTGCACGCCGCAGCATTATAGCGCTTGGGCTGTAGGAGCCCCTCCGGAGTCTATACACCCCCAGTGAGCGCAGGTACTTATTGATTGTGGGTACTGAGGCTGAGAGCCGAGTGATTGAGTTGTTGAGATAGTTGAGTACCCCTGTGAGGTTGTACTTGCCTTTATTTTTTGTTGCACTTAGTTGTTATCTGACAATGTTGTGAAATTTTTGAAAGACTTTATATCCGATTTACTTGATCTTGAACTGTAATGAACTGATTTGACTTGAAATTACAGGACTGAAAGCATGCCTATTCTTTACTGAAATTAATTAAATGAACTGTATTTGTATAGCTCATCACTGCTTCTCAGTTCCTTATTTATTTTTGTTACTTACTTAGTTCGAAGTACTCACGTTACTCTCTGCACCTTGTGTGCAGATCCAAATGTGGCCGGACACGGAGGTCATTGAGCTCGTGCGCGATTGATTTCCGAAGATTTACGAGGTAGCTTCTGGCGTTCGCAGACCTTGTTCTCCTTCTTTATGACCTTTCTTTTCTGTATTGATATTTAGACGCAAACTATTATAAACATTGTCTTTTAGATTGAAAGTCTAGTTGCTCATGACTTAGTGACACCCCGATAGTTGGGGCTACTTTTCTGCATTGTATTTTGAGTCTAACTCCTATTTCTAAAAAACTCTGTTATGAAAAAAAAAACTCTTGACTTACCTTTTATAAGATATCGAAGTGTTTTGAAAAATGCCGCTTGCCTAGTACCATGATAGGCGCCATCACGACAGGTTCGGGTTTTTGGGTCGTGACAATATATGACCAGTGTCTAGATATTTTTTGTTGTTTCATATTGTTGGTAGTTTGATTGGTTTGTTCAAATCTCTTTTGGTTTGGTCCCTTTTGGCATAATAAGGTATACGGCTTAACAAATGATAATATATAAAATTTCCTAACTTTTGGCTAATTTTATGTATTGGCCGACTTTTTTGCTTGATTACTCATGTATGCTCCTGATGATATGTACATGTTAGTGTAGCCCCTACGACCATGAGTTTTACATTGCTGCATTCTCTCATTGAACTCACTGACTTATTATTTTTTCGATGATGCCAAAAGGGGGAAGTTAAGTGTGCTTAGTATATAAACTTGGTTGTTGAAAGTAACTTGGACTAATAAAAGAATATACTCTTGAGTTGTCTTTAAGTTGTTTGTTTGTGTCATGAGCCAAAATTCACTAGTCGTGATGTCACCTAACCCAACCCGTTAGGTTAGCAATTAACAGTTAACACAATTTTAATAAAATTAAGGTGATCAACAAATGATATATCTTAATTCCATACAATATCCCATGGACTGGTAGTACAAGTCATAAGCTACTAAGATTGGATCATTGCAAAAATAGATATGAAATAAATATAACTTTTGTTTTGAAATGTACATAAACAGAATTCAACTCTAAAACTACCCAAGGACAAGTGGTAGCCACACCCAGAAGGCACGAACATCTTCAGAGTCAGCTCCCGTCATCCACCGCAGCTCCGCTCCAAGATCTGCACGCAAGGTGCAGAAGTGTAGTATGAGTACAACCGACCCCATTTACTTAGTAAGTATCTTGACTAACCTCAGTGAAGTAGTGACGAGGCTTTTTAGTTATAAACGATACTCACTGATATAACCTGTGCATAAACTAGAAATAGAACAATACTACAGTATAAGATAAAAGAGTACACAAAACAAATATGCAAAGCAGTAAATGAGTACTAGAAGAAATCACAACTTAATATTTCCCAATATCTCGACCAATCCTTTCCTTAGAGCGATAACCATAAACCACGATAGGAAATCCATAAGTTTCGTAGTGTGAGGAATGTACTCAAGATTTCAACTAAATGGCAGGGCAACACCTTTGGTGCATTTAGCTCATCCTTACCAAATATACGCATAATAGTACCAATCGGGTGAAAGAAATGCCAACAACAGTAATGATAAAGTGGAAAATACACAGGTAGCAATAACGAACAAGGCAGTACATATAGACCACGGTAACATACTAGGTAGAAGGTATAGAAATAATGACAACAATTAGGAAAAAAAAGAATATAAATTTCACTAACTAGCATGGTAGAAGGACTAGGTGTAGATATAACAAACAAGAGGGAAAGCATGATCTTTATGAGTTAACAACTAGAAGGCATGAATAACTAACGAAAGTGCAACAAATGAGGAACTATGGATGTAAATATAACAACAAGAAGGAAAATATGATATTTGTAAGTCAACCAAATAGAAGGCGTGGGCAACACAACAACAATTGAGATAGAGGATAAAGACGGAACAACAACGACAAGTCACATAGAATACATAGGTACAACGGTAATAGCTCAAGGTAAAGGCATGAATGTATACACAAGGAAATGATATCACAACGTAATGCATATCCCTCGTCCTTGCCTGCACGAAAACAAACTTCGTGCCATGAACTCCTGATAATATAAAAGCATGATAACATAATACTCTCATCCTCACATGATAATGTAAATGAGAACAATATAATACAAATAAAACGACACGGCATCACCCTTCATGCTTTTACTCTCATACTCACATGATAAACAACACGGCATCACCCTTCGTGCTTTTACTCTCATCCTCACATGATAATGTAAATGAGAACACGATAATATAAATAAAACAACACAATATCACCCATCATGTTTTTACTCTCATCGTCACATGATAATGTAAGTAAAATGGCACGGCATCACCCTTCGTGCTTTTACTTTCATCCTCACATGATAATGTCAATAAAATGGCATGGAATCACCCTTCGTGCTTTACACTCTTCCTCACATGACAACGCATATGCAATGGCACGACATCACCCTTAGCGATTTTCACTCTTCCTCACCAAGCATATGTATATCAATGACAAGCAAGGTAGGAAGCATGAATAACATCAAGGAGAGTGTTTAAGCGAATATTCCAAATGAACATCAATCACAGCTTTCAAGCCAATAACAATTTAATAAACCTCAAGTACTTTATTGTCCAAGTATTTCGACAAGTCTCTAAAATGATCTTTAACTCAAGTATAAAATCCAATATCTCAAGAATAACTGTCATAGCAATGTATTAATTATTAAAGAAAGTGATGACCAACTTTAACACATCAATGGTTTCACAAAAATCCGTCAAATGTTTATCAAGTTAGAATAAGCTAAATCTCGATTTCTAACATTTAATTTCATAGTAATCTAAAAGTCAAGTAAGATATGAAACAAGGAAGTCACGTAGTTCTACAAGGCACAATTAATCATGTAATTTACCCCCCCCCCCCCCCCCCCCCCCCCCCGCCCCCCACCCCCCCCAATCCCTTATTATTCCGCCCCCCCCCCTGTTAGTTCCCTGTCCCCCGGGGGGTTTTTTANAAAAAAAAAAATAAAAAAAAAAGAGCCCGTTTTTTTCAAAAGCAAAAATAATTTTTAAATTTTCCCCCCCCCCCCCCCCCCCCCGAGCATGATTTAACCATGGCACATGCATATACACTCGTCACCTCATATATGCATCACCCCCGCACGTAGCAAACAATGAAAATTAGTAGGAAAAATCCCCCCCCCCTCCCAAACAAAGTTAGGAAACACACTTACCTTAAACAATCCAAATCGATACACTAGAAGAGTCATCCCATTCAAATCATCCTCCAAACGGGTCGATACTAGCCAAAAGCAAATCAAAATCATCAAATAATGACATAGTAAGCAAACTCAATCGATAAAGGTCTAATCTTTACTCATTTACTCAAAGTTAACCAAAAGGTTAAACCCGTACCCGCACCTCGAAACGCGACAAAACTTATAAAATCCGACAATCCATTCAATTATGAGTCCAACCATGCTAGTTTAACCCAAATCCAACTTCGAATCGATGTTCAAAACTCAAAAGTTCAATTTAGGAAGTTTGGACAAAAACCCTCAATATCTCTTTAAAAATCATAATCCAAATGCGAAAATCGAATATAGCATCACGAAATATAATCAAAATCAAGTAGAGAACACTTACCCCAATCCTTGTGGTCAAAATCGCCTCTGAAATTGCCTAAGTCCGAGTATAGGGTTCAAAATATGAAAGAATGAGCTAAAATCCCAAAGTTTCAACTCTTTACCTAGCTGCAGATGTCGCATTTGTGATCAAAAGTTCGAAATTGCATACTGTTCGCAATTGCGACCACATGTTTGCAATTGCGACCAAATGTTCGCAATTGCGACCAAATGTTCGCAATTGCGACCAAATGTTCGCAATTACGACCAAGGCTCGCAATTGCGAACAGATGTTCGCAAATGATGTAGTTCGCAATTGTAAAGTATCAGCACCATTAAACCCAAACTTTAACCGAAATGATCAGAAACCACCTCGAAACTCATCTGAAACCTCCTGGACACAAACCATATATGCATTTCAATCATAAAAAACGTTACGGATCTACTCGCACCCTAAAAACACTGAAAAGATGTTGTCTTGACCATGATCAAACTCCAATGTTTTTAACTTAACTAGCATCTTAACCAGTAATCCAAAATGCACCCGAGCCCCTCGGGAATCTGTCAAATCATATCAACAAGTCCCAAAATATAAAACGTACCTAGTCAAGGCGTCAAATCTCATAGAGCAACATTAAAACCATGAATCGAATCTCAAATCAAACTTTATGAACTTGTGAAATTTTCAACTTCCAAAACTCGTGCTGAACCATATCAAATGAATTATAAATTACCTCAAACTTTTCACACAAATCTAAATGACATAACGAACCTATTCCAACTCCTGAAACCACAATCCAAACCTGATAACATCAAAGTCAATTCCTAATCAAACTTATGAACATTCCAAATCTTTAAATTTCCAACTTTCGCCAAATAGGGTCGAAACTTTATAGAAACATCCAAAAGAAATTGCGAGCACACCCCCAAGTCCAAAATCATCATCCAGACCTACCGGAACCATCAAAACTCTGATCTGAGGCCAAATACACAAAAGTCAAACTTGGTCAACTCTTGCTACTTAAGGCATCTAACATGGATTCATTCATCCAAATCCATTTGAGGCACCTGAAAACCAAAACTGATGATTCGCACAAGTCATAATGCATCATATGATTTTAAGACTTTAAACAACTTAACATAATGTAAATGCTCAAAACGACTAGTTGAGTCGTTATAGTTGGCAGATTCTATGAATTATCCCTAGCCATCTACAGGGTTGCGACGAATGGAAAGTGAGTACCTTACATTTGTGTAAACATGGACAAACTGAAGAAGCATTGTTGTGAATGAAATTGGTTCTTGTGTTGAAGACTGATGAAATTGGAGCAAGCTGTTGACTGATCTGCATAGGGATTTGTCTTCATCAAAAAGGGAGAATTTGTTGAGCTGAGCATATATATTGTTTTGATGATTAATAAAATTTGTCTGAGAACTAGGTTTCATGTTCTAGTTTGGCAGGTTGCAAGACTATTGTGCAGATATGACAAGATAAGAAAATAAAAAGTCAAGTGAACCAGGTCTGCAGCAAACCAACTGAAGAAACCAAGTTAGGCACGAAAGGCCAGCATTCCCATACACGTAGGAATTTCTAGAAGATCCTATTCGTTTCCATAAAGGAATACGTATATACAGAAAATACTCACGGGATGAAATAAGGTTGTAAAATTGGAACCAAATAAGGAAACGAAGCCTAAATAGAACAGGATTCCTTAACCGAAATATTTTAGGTTTTGGAGCATTAATTGAAGAAGACTTTCGGCAAACCTTGCACCTATAAAAGAAGACTTTTTGCCATAACTTGAAGACTACTTCTATTGAGAGAAATTATGAGAATACTTTTGACAATAGCAAGCAAAGCAAAGGGTACCTCTTCAAACTCAACTCAATCAACTGAAGAACCAGTTCTTGAAGATGAAGTTGCTCGAGTTCTTTAGTTAATAGGTTGAATCTAATGTTTTGAATTGTAACATGTCTCCTTTCATAGAAGTGTAATAATAGGTTACCGTTGAGTCGTTGTTTTCGTAATCTTTCTGGGGTGGAGTTAGTCTGGGAAGAGGTTGCTACAATAAGAGTGATTGTAGGGATTAAGGTACAAGAGTTAGTCATCTTGGTTATTGAGTTATAATCTAAAATTACTCTTTGAAATTAGTGGAGATTTGACAACACCCTACTGGGTAGGTCGTGATTTTTACTCCCTTGAGCAAGGAGGTTTTCCATGTAAAAATTATTGTGTTGATTACTTTCCGCAATAGTTCTTGTTTGTATTTGTTCAAATAGTACAAAGAACCAGATTCTTTAAAAACCAAAATCGGGTAAGATACAATTCAACCCCCCATGTTGTGTCTAAATGTAGTCTAAAATAACAAAACTAAATCGAAAAATCGTACCAAACCTAAAAGTCAAACCAAATTGATTAAAAATCCTTATTATTTTTTGTTTGATTTGGTTTTGTAGTGAGTAAAAAACTCAAACCAAACCGACATATAAATATATTATTATTTATATATACTTTTAAGACTTTATATAGAATTTTCTCTAGATTTGTCAAAGAATATTTGGTATCCTCTCATGGGATGTAATATTTAATAGAATTATAAAGTGCATTCATTTTTATTTACTTTAAATAATGTGTTGCATCACTTTTTTTATCAAGTGTCACTGAAATGTGTCAATTATCTTTTTGATCTACCATATTCAAATGTCAAAATTTCTCATGTCTTTTTCGAATTTGAAATGGTATTTCGATAGCTTAAAATTAAATAGAACAAATTATTGTTTAGGTTTCATATTGATTTTTATGTTTAATTATTAAATTCGGTTAACCTTAAAAGCAAGCAAAGCAATTATTAAATTTATGGTTAGACGATTAAGAAAATAACTATTATGTGCAAGGGCGGAGCCAGCCCTTAAGTTACGGATTCGGCGAACTCAGCAGCTCTGGCCCAAACTTTGTAGGTGTCTTAAGAAATTCATTGAATATGTACAAATTATTACTTTAGAACCCAGAAATTTCAAAAGAACTAAGATCTCGAATCCATAAGCTTCAATTTCTGGCTCCACCTCTGATCATGTGTTACTAAAAAAATTCTCCCATAAGAATATTTTAATAGATCATATGTTTGTCAAAAAATTTCAAGTTCTAGAAAATATATATTGATATTTATCAAAATTTTATCTATAACTGTAACAAAATAAGATTAAAATAATATTCATGTAACAAAAAACCTTAAATTCCCTACACAACCAAATCATTCCAAACCGATATAGTTTGTTTAGTTTGATTTTGATAAAAACCGAACCAATCTGACACATATACACCCCTAATCACAAACAATTATTGTCTCTTCTATTTCATAGAAATAATTAAATTAGAGTATGAAATATCTTCGTCAACTGCATGTAGTAAAAGATAACTTCTCATTTTGCTACTATGTGAAGGCATTGGTAACAATAAGCTCATACGAGTTTATATATTGTACGCCCCTGGGGCTTCTCCCACAAACAACTAATATCATAAGAGAGAAGGATTGACAGTGCACAAAACTTAAACTCATTCTTAATATTGTTATCTCGATAGAGACAGGAGCATCAACCTGGTATTCTTGAGGTGCAACCTAGGTTGATCCTCCCAACTCCATCAAGGTAACATTTGTTTGACTTTGTTGATACCGGTAGCCTCGTCACTATTTCGTCGAGGTTAGGCTCGGCACTTACAGAGTACATAGGGGCGCTTTTACTCATACTATACTCTGCACTTCTTGTGCATATTTTGGAGTTGGTCCCATCGGCGATTATTAGCGGGCTCGGATCGGACAGCTCGTGGAGACTTGAGGTACAGCTGCTCAGCGCCCGCAGCTCCTGTAGTCCCCTTCCCTTTTTATTTAGTTGTGTACTTTCCTTTCAGATAGCTTCATGTTATTCCATTCCCTTATTTGTACTATTCTAGTAGCCCGTGCACTTGTGGCATCGAGTCATCGGCTGTATGAGATATTTTAGTTGTTTTTAGCTTCCGCACATTATTTTGGATTGTTATATTTATTTCAGTCTTTTTTCATTATTTAATCTAAACTGTCGAAAAATAAATCAAGTGTTCTAACGTTGGCTTGCCTAGCAAATGAAATATTAAGCGCCATCACGGTTCCGGCAGTGGGAATTCCGGGTCGTGACAGGATTACATTGGCTTGTGGTTGTTGTGTTATTGTTGTTGATACGGTGTACTAACTTATGTTAAATTTAAGTTCGAAATCAGCTAAGATGATTCTTTAAAAAAAAGGTCAGCCCGGGGCACTAAACTTCATTGATTTAAATGGGAAAAAACACTAGCAAGGTTGTTTTCTAAAAAAATTATATTAAAAAAGAAGAACAAAAGTAATATCAATGTAATTTAAAGGTCAAACGCAGAGATCAAGTGAGTAGTGACTTACCATCAGAATGAAAAGAAGGTTAATTATTAGCATAAATAAATTTCCAAAAGAGAGAATATACAATTTGATTTCTAGATTACTTCAATTAGATTTGTGCTAGTGTTTTTGGTGAAAAAATAAATCAGCCCTCCTTCCACCCACATATATAAATCCATCAGGCAAGCCCTTTGGTTTACCACCATTCTTTCCATGTTGCAATTACATATATATATATAGAAGAAGTCATTCTTTTGGGATGGAAATCCAGCGACATAACATGAGAAGCATGTTTGATATATGCATGAAAATTATAGCATCATAATTATCGTGTTATGTCGCTGATATCCATCACCAAAAGAATGACATTTTTCTGTTATTGGTACTAGAGTGTTACTCCATTATCACCTACTGGGTTGTTCAAGTATGAGAGGTAATTAAGGAATTAAAACAAATGTCTAGAAGAACTCATATTGCCTCTTAAGCTCTATATTTTCGATTTCTTTGCATCAACGGAACCTTAATGTGAATTCAACAGGTCCATGCCTCCTTTTCCATGTTTTGCATTCAAAATAATTTCATATGCACACATGATATTTAGCTTAAAAAATATATATATATATATATATATATATATATATATATATATATATCGCCTCATGTTTTACTCTTGTTTTGTGGATTTTGGATGTAAATTGAGTTGATTTACGTTAATTCGGGATGTTTTTATGTGTAGGAATCATCCGGAAGCAATTGGGAGCGAAATGTGAGAAATTAGAGCCAAAACGGACGAAAAAAGGAGGAAGTACAATTTTCGGTACCACAGGCAGCGCCCCAAACAATCTACTTAACAAACCAACGCCAGGGCCAGCGTGGGGCGCTGGGCTAGACGCTGGTGACGTGAATTGTGTCTGAATTCACCCGGGACAAGGTTATTTCGGCCCTAGACCTACCCAACGCGTATAAAAGCAAGACTAAGTCTATTTTTGGAGGAGAGACGCCACTTTGAAGAGGGAATACTCACGAGAAACATTCGAGAGCGAAGAGATCTCAGTTTTCTTCATCTTTTCTTAGTATTTTCAATTATCCAACACTTATGAAATTGTTTGCTATTATCATGAGTTGCTAAAACCCATAGTTTTGGGGTTGTGATTTAGCCATGAATATTTTGGTTAACATTGACTTAACCTTGATTACCATTCACTAATATATGATTGTTTCTTTAATTTTATGATTAATTGCTTAATTTTTTGGCCAGCAGTTAGGTTCTATTTACTATCTATGTTATGCTTGGGAAAGCCGTGTTTAGATTAGAGAAGAATTGAAGA
>ML271455.1:51582-65445 GCA_005239495.1 Nicotiana undulata | reverse complement strand
TCATGCTGCACTTTCTTTCTTTTTCTGCACTTGACTGTGCAGGTACTGAGGTTGGTCCGTCTGGTCGTCCGCTTGTTGATAGATACTGACCGCGGCGTCGCTCCACACGGTGAGCTGTCTTCTTGGCGTTCTCCTGACAGCACCTCTGGAGCTTCCTAGTTTCATTTTTGCTCCGTCCTTTGTTCCAGACTGCGGCTTGTATATTTTGTATATGTATTTTTTACAGTTGTATCTATGTAGCCGCCCGTTGACACTGTGACACTAGTCCTGGCACACACTTGTTGTAGTTATCGGGGTTGTATATATATTGGGACTAGCTGTGGTTCAGCTTGTTCCTACGGCCTTACCCCATGTTGTTATTGTATCCCGCACTTTTATTGTTATAGTTGTACGTTGGCTTGCCTAACTTTGCCGTTAGGTGCCATCACGACCTGGACCAGTTTTGGGTCGTGACAAAATATGATCATGCCACGTGTCAAAATGACAAGGTATGTCAAGTCAAATCAAAAGGCCAATGAAAATGTGTCACGTGTGCAAGTGGTATGTTATGGACAATCAAATGCGGCCATGTCACACTTCAATTTGATTGGTCAGAAAGAGTTTTTTCTTATCACAACTCCTCCCTTCCACAACTATAAATAGGGGTCTTCATAACCCAGAAAAGGGATCAGATGTTATAGAAGAAGTAAGAGAGAGCTCATGGATTAAACGCCGCATATTTCTCTACAAGTTTCAAGCTTCAAGCAATCAAGTTCAAGTTCAATAAATCAAGTTCAAGCTCAAGAACGAAGAACAAGTCAAGATTCAAGGAGTACGAGTTCAAATCAAAAATCGTGCTAGTTGAATTCATGATCATCGTTCGTGGAAACAAATATTGATTCAAGATCAAGCTCAAAAGCCCTTGAATTTATTTACTATTGGAAAGAAGAATCATAGGATTCATAGAGATTGTACGCTGATCACGCTCAACTATGTCTTATGAAAAGACTAAGTGGGCGTTGCAAATATAATCTGAGTATTTCGCCCCAGAATCGAATCCCACAGGGAATTAACCTATCAATTATTGTTGTTAGATGATAACAAGCTAAATTCACGTAGTTAGTGTAGGTTTACACTCCAACTTAATGATGCTTCACTATCTTAGGGATGTTAAATGATGTTAAAATGGCTCTAATTGTTTATTTAATCTTTCGCAGGAGAAAAATGCACTTGTGAGGACCTAAGATGGTGTTTGGAGCAAAATTAAAGGAAGAAAGCCCCGTGGAATATTTGATGTGTGAAGAGAAGGATGAAAGTCGCTTGGACAGATTATAAGTCAACTAGCGCGGCCGCGCTAGTCCAGTTGCCGGGATAGAACAAAACTTCACTAGCGCGGGCACTAGCGCGACCGCGCTACCTAGCGATCCCTGGACAGAACATAAGTTGATTAGCGCGTTGGCTAGCGCGGGCGCGCTAGTCCCAGGCGGACACGTTATTTCCCAAGGGAACTTTTGGAAGTTTGGGGACATTCCACTTAACCTGTATAAGGTTCAACTCGCCCAAAGGAAGATTTTTATCAAGGTTTAGAGTCTTGTTCAAGAATAGCAAAGACAAGAGGCAAGGAGGGAAATTGGGCATCAATTCTCATCTCCCATCCTTGTGATTTTACCATTGTTAATGAATTCTTTTATTATTTTCAATACAATTATGAGTAGCTAACTTCTTTAGTCTAAGGTTTTGGTGGAACCCGTTGAGGATGAACTTATTTTTATATTAATATAGTTTTGCTTGGTTTTCAATCTCTATTTGTTCAACTATGTTCTTGTTGTAGTTGATTGAAGGGACCTCAATTAGTTGTGCCTATTTAGTGTGTATCTGATCGAGAGAGAGTGCATATTTAGGTAGTTGTTGAACAACACCACTCCCAAAGTATAGGAGAGATCCATAACCAAGGGTTTAAAGGTTGGATTAGAGATAACGATACCTTGGGTGCAATCTAAAGTGAACTGTAATAAAAGTCAGCTAGCGTAGCTCGAGAGAGTGCGTCTAGTATTATCGTAATTGCTCGAGAGATAATTTTAGTACCATAATTGTTCATGATTGATAGAGATAATTAGGCCAAACTATATGAAATATACAAGAAGGGATTCCATCAACAGGGGAAACCGTAACCTTAGATCCTTATCGCATCTATTTACATCTCAATATTAGTTATCTTCTAGCTTACTTAATTTCATTCAGTTGTAGTTAGTAAAAATACCGGAAATTGATATTCATAACTTTTGGGAAATTGATTATTGAGAATCGCGTAGTCTAACAACAATAATTGATAGGTTAATTCCTTGTGGGATTCGACCTTGGCTAAATACTCAGATTATATTTGCAACGCCCGCTTAGTCTTTTTATAAGACATAGTTGGGCTTGATCAAATTTTGGCGCCGTTGCCGGGGAATTAACGATGTTATGAATTATAGTTGGAAGAAAATACAAAAATTCTTAAGTGTAGTCAATTTTCTTCAATTTCATTCAAATATTGAAATTTTAACGTTTGTTGACTTGGTTGTACAGATGCATGCGTAGAAACTCATCGAGAACTGGTGAAGTATTTGAAGCCTTACCAGACCCTGAGAAATTTTTCAAGGCCTTGAACAGGGCCAACCGGAAAAGTAAACAACTACCATAAATTGAACAAATTGAAACTGACATGGCAGATCTCAATGACAAGAACAACAACAATGAGGAAGACGTGGTTGACCCAGCTGCGCAGGGTGTGGCGCCTGTGGTGCCTATTGTACCAAAGGCGCCTTTATATGACTCGGCAAAACCTAGAGCAGAGAATTTGGCCACTGCAATAGAAGTCCCTCAGATACAAGCTGAGTCCTTTCAGATCACAAATAATATGCTACACTTGTTGCAAAATAAGGGACTATTTTTGGGGTCATACATTGAGGATCCCCAACAGCATCTGAATAATTTCCTGTCGATTTGCAAAACTCAGAGGCAACCAAACGTCACTCTGGAAGCAATAAGACTATTGTTGTTTCCTTTCTCAGTGACAGGAGTCGCCCAGACTTGGCTCAACTCGCTCCCCATCAATTCCATTGCTACATGGGAGGAGTTAGCTAAGCAGTTCCTGAATAAGTTCCATCCACCAAACAAAACGGCTCAACAAATTGATGAAATCTTGAGCTTCAGACAGAAGCCTACAGAGTCACTGCAAGAAACATGGGAACGATTTAAAGGGATGTTAGTTATCTGCCTGCACCAAGGTATTCCAGAGCAGATGTTGGGGCACCGATTTTATATGGGTCTGGCAGACAGTGTTAAGGCAAATTTTGATGCTTCAGGTGGTGGAGCATTCCTGAGCAAAACATGGAGAGAGCGCCAGAGCTTGCTTGATAAAATGGCACAAAACTCGGGGTAGACAACCAGAAATGCACCCATCACCCCAGTGATTCACTTAGTGCCATTAGATCCTTCCAACAGTCTTACTGAAAACATCGCCACGTTGATGACACAGATGAGCATACTCAATAAAAAGGTGGGGGAGTCAGGGCAGAGGCAGCAGGTACATATTGTGGACACTACCAATGGGCGCTTATGCACATCTTGCATTAGTCAACCACTTGTTAATCAGTGGAATGTTGAATGTGATCATACTCACTACCCTAAAAATATGAACTATGTGTCGAATTATGGGGGCCAAAGACAGGGTGGACAGAATTGGGGCCAGCAAAATCAGTCGTACAGGCCACCTCAGCAGTAGCATAACAGTGTAAACATGGGAGCCACGCGATCTCACGATAATGTGGCGCCTTATCAAAGGCCACATGGGTATAATAATCAGAATCAACAATAGGCTTATCACCCCCCGCAGTAACAACATGGGGGGAGACAAGAAGATGGGTTTTCCAGACTTGAAGCACTGAGGCAACAGGTTATTGGGTCAACTACCAAAATAAGTGAACGAGTATATGCACATGAATCTGCTATTAAAATATTGAAGTACAAATGGGCCATATCTCGATGTCTCTGAATCATCGTCCTCATGGGACATTACCTGCATACACGCAGGTAAATCCTAAAGATCAGGGTCCGAAGAAGATGATGGCAGTAAGTCTACGCAATGGCAGAGACTTAGACTTGGAGCAGGAAAGAGAACGAGAGAGCAGATAAGCTGAGGCACTGGTGCAAGTGCCGATTGAAATTGATGATTCAACAAACCTGACCAAGGTAACAGAGCAGCCTTCTGAAGGAGAACCCAGCGCGTAGAATGAAGCTGAGACAGAAGTTGAGATAGCCCGAGAACCGGTCGTTGAGGTGGTGGCTGACAAAGAAAAATCCCAAATCACTGGGAAGAAGAGACCTCCAGCACCATTCCCACAAAGGCTGGCGAAATACTAGAAAGACGAACAGTATAAAAAGTTCTTGGACATGTTGAAACAGATACAGGTAAACATTGCTTTGATTGATGCTCTGAAGGAGATGCCTGGGTATGCCAAAATGATGAAGGACTTAATGTCCCAAAAATTTGACTTCCAATACTTGGCCACAGTGACGCTTACTAAGACTTGGAGTGCTGTCGTGACCCGACCAATTGCGGAAAAACTGTCTGATCCAGGGAGTTTCACCATTTCCTGCACCATTTGAAATTTTGCCTTTGCAAAGGCACTTTGTGATTTAGGGGCAAAAATTAATATTATGACCCTATCCATTTACAAGAGATTTGGGATTGGTAGAGCCAGACCGACTTCCATGTTATTGCAGCTGGAAGACAGGACGGTAAGAAGACCGTCAGGAATTCTGGATGATGTATTAGTGCAGGTGGGGAAGTTTGTGTTCCCTGCTGATTTTGTTATACTGGATTGTAGAGTGGATGAGGAGATTCCCATAATTTTGGGAAGGCCATTTTTGGCTACAGGAAGAGCCCTCATTGATTGTGAAACTAGGGAGCTCAAGATGAGGCTAAACGACGAAGAAATCACATTCAATGTGCATAAATCCATGAGGCGACCCTGTGAATTCGCCAATTGTTCTCTTATTGATGATGTGGATGTGACAGTGGAGGAATATGATGTGTCACTAACTATTGAGGACCCCCTTTCTACATGTTTGATGAATTTGGGTGAGGTAAATGGGGAAGAATTGGCAGAATGGGTGTTAGCACTTGAAGGAAAAGGGGCATGGCCGAGGTCACTCGAATTTGAGCCATTACACTTAGAAAAGTGAGAGACTTTGCCAGCCAAGCCATCTGTTGAAGAGTCACCCAAGATGGAGTTGAAGCCACTGCCAGCCTATCTCAGGTATGCGTTTCTTGGACCTAATTCTACTTTACCTGTTATTATCTCATCTAGTTTGCTAGATGTGCAGGCAAAACAGCTCTTACAGGTACTCACTGAGTGCAAGACTTCTATTGGGTGGACCATGGCATACATAAAAGGGATCAGCCCGGCATACTGTATGCATAAGATTCTGCTGGAAGATGGGCACAAACCTTCCAGGGAACACCAAAGGCGGCTGAACCCAAACATGAAGGAAGTGGTGAAGAAAGAAATCATAAAGTGGTTAGATGCGGGAATCATTTCCCCCATCTCTGACAGAAACTGGGTTAGCCCGATGCAATGTGTCCCAAAGAAGGGTGGCATGACGGTTGTAAAAAATGAAAACAATGAGCTGATATCCACAAGAACCATCACTGGCTGGAGAATTTGCATGGATTACAGAAAGTTAAATCTTGCCACCCGGAAAGATCACTTCCCACTTCCCTTCATCGATCAAAGGCTCGACGGACTGGCAGGGAGGTCTCACTTTTGTTTCCTAGATGGGTACTCGGGGTACAACCAAATTTCCATTGCCCCAGAAGACAGGGAAAAGACCTCCTTCACATGTCCCTATGGGATATTTGCCTTTAGAAGGATGCCCTTTGGCTTATGCAATGCACTTGCCACATTTCAAAGGTGCATGATGGCCATATTCACCGACATGGTCGAGGATATCATGGAGGTGTTCGTGGATGATTTCTCAGTGGTGGGAAATTGATTCGATGAGTTCCTAGCAAGTCTGACCAGAGTGCTGAAGCGGTGTATTGAGACGAACCTTGTGTTTAATTGGGAGAAGTGTCATTTCATGGTACAAGAGGGGATTGTCTTGCGGCACTTGGTGTCGAGCAAAGGAATTGAGGTGGATCGCGCCAAAGTAGATGTGATTGCAAAGCTTACACCGCCCACATCGATTAAAGTTATAAGGAGCTTCCTTGGGCATGTCGGGTTCTACCAGCGATTCATCAGAGATTTCTCCAAAATAGCCAACCCTCTATGTAAGTTGCTTGAAAAAGATAACCTTTTTGTGTTTTCTAATGATTGCAGGGTGGCTTTTGAGGAGCTAAAAAAGAGGCTAGTCACAGCCCCGATCATTGTTGCCCCCGACTGGGAGAAACCGTTCGAGCTCATGTGCGATGCTAGTGACTACGCAGTGGGAGCAGTGATAGGACAGCGAAAGAAGAATATAATGCACCCGATCTACTACGCAAGTTGGACATTGAGTGGAGCTCAGCTGAACTATACAGTGACCAAAAAAGAGATGCAGGCAGTAGTGTTCGCCTTTGATAAGTTCAGATCATACCTAATCGGCTCGAAGGTGATTGTGTACATTGATCATGTTTCCCTCGGGTATTTGATTGAGAAGAAAGAATCCAAGTCGTGCCTAATTCGTTGGGTGCTGCTACTGCAAGAATTCGATCTAGAGATTCGTGACCGCAAGGGCACGGAGAACCAAGTCGCGGACCACCTGTCACGACTTGAAGGTGCTGAAAATGCAGGGGAAGCAGAGGATATTCTGGAGACCTTTCCAGACGAGCAGCTACTTGCCACAAGCATGGAAGATGTGCCATGGTACGCAGACATTTCAAACTACCGGGCAAGTGGTATTGAACCCTATGAACTCTCATCTGTCCAAAAGAAAAGGTTTTATCGTGATTGTCGCAATTATTATTGGGATGAACCTCACTTGTTTAGAATCTGTATTGATAATATGATCTGGAGGTGCGTCTCCAAGATAGAGCAATTTTCTGTTTTGCAGGCTTGTCATGCATCAGCGTATGAAGGGCATTTTGGAGGAGTTCGAACAGCAGCTAAGGTTCTAGAGGCCGGATTCTACTAGCCAACTGTGTTCAAAAATGCTCACCAATTGGTGAAGGGCTGTAATGAGTGTCAAAGGATGGGAAACATATCCCGTCATCATGAGATGCCCATAAACTCGATATAAGAAGTGGAAATGCTTGATGTTTGGGGGATTGACTTCATGGGTCCCTTTGCCAGCCCCTATGGCAATAAGTACATACTTGTTGCTGTAGA
Organism: Nicotiana undulata; assembly: GCA_005239495.1. Lineage (NCBI taxonomy): Eukaryota > Viridiplantae > Streptophyta > Magnoliopsida > Solanales > Solanaceae > Nicotiana > Nicotiana undulata. Next base: position 58,114 of record ML271455.1, on the reverse strand, counting down.
CTATGTGTCCAAATGGGTGGAAGATGCAGCGCTCCCCACCAATGATGCAATAGTGGTGGTGAGGTTCTTGAAGAAAAACATATTCACCCGTTTTGGGATTCCAAGGGCCTTCATCAGTGACGGAGGCACCCACTTCTGCAATCGTGTCTTCGAAAAGTTGTTAGCTAAGTATGATGTGCGCCACAAGGTGGCTACCCCTTATCACCCTCAGACGAGTGGGCAAGTTGAGGTATCAAATCGATAAATCAAGAGTGTGTTAACAAAAATGGTGAACGCCATAAGAACTGATTGGGAGAAAAAGCTTGATGGCGCACTCTGGGCCTACAGGACTGCATTCAAAACGCCAATTGGTATGTCGCCATACAAGTTGTTGTGCGAAAAGGCTTGTCACCTGCCGGTAGAACTGGAACATCGAGCTTGGTGGGCACTGAAAAAGTTGAACATGGATCTTGATGCTGCGGGCACAAGTCGATTCACTGAGCTGCATGAGCTGGAAGAATTCAGGTATCTGGCATTTGAAATCACGAGGTTGTATAAAGAAAGAATGAAAAGGTTACACGACAAGAACATTGTGTACCACAACTTCAAACCTGGAGATAAGGTACTGCTCTATAACTCAAGATTGAGATTATATCTGGGTAAGCTCAAGTCCCCATGATCTGGACCATTTCGAGTGGTCGAAGTGCTCCCCTCTGGTGCTGTAAAGATTGCTTCTGAAGATGGTCCCAACACCTTCAAAGTTAATAGGCAGAGATTAAAACCCTATGTGGGGATGGACGAAAATAAGGAAGTGTCGGTGGTGCATTTTGGTGAACCTCAGAGGTCGAGCGAGCCTTAAATGCGCTCATTCTGCATCGTGCCGCGACGTTAAATCAGGCGCTTCACGGGAGGTAACCCATTGATTTGTTGTAATTTTTGTGCCACGACATTAACTAAGGTGCTGGTTGGGAGGCAACCCAATATGTAGTTTTTATAGTGTAAGTACTAACATATGCAGATGTGCGCAGGCAAGGGTGGATTCAAGCCACCCAAGGAAGAAGTAAGAAAAAAAATGAAGTGTGTTGAGGCCTGGGGTAGCGCGACCACGCTAGTGGTCGCGCTAATCAACTTTTGTTCTGCCTCCAGTCCTCGCAACTAGCACGACCGTGCTAGTGGTCGCGCTAGTCGACTTTTTTTCTGCCTTAGTACCGCTCAACTAGCGCAGTCGCGCTATAGTTGCGCTAAGATCGTGCTAGTACCGTCTCGACACCATGTAAATGTTTTTTTTTGTTTTTTTATTTTCTTTTTTCTTTTTACCCCAACCACACAAAATTAACCCTACCCCACTTCTTTCCCCTACATCTCCCACGACCCCACATCCCCCCCCCCCAACTGTTAGAACCCCTTTCCTCCTAAAACCCTCCCTCTTCTTCTACTATTCTTCTCCCTCCCCTTAACCAAAACTAAGAACCTTCTCTCTTTCCAAGCCCTAGCACTCACACAAGACCAAGTTCTTACTCACCTCAACTCTCCATCTCTCAATCTCTCAACCCCACAGGTATGTATCTTCTCTACTAATTTTCTTTTACTTTTGTAGTTTTTTTTTTTCATTTTCTTTGTTAGAACTTGTAGCTTTTTTTTTCTTTTCTTTTTTGTAGAAATACTTGGTAGTGTTTGATTCGTCCTGGTGGGTGCTAATATGTGGGAGTGTTGTATGTTGTGATTGAGTTGGGTGAAGTTTGGGTAATTGTGGTAGTGATTGGAGGCTAAAATTGAGTAATTGGGGGCTCCGGTGGGTAACGCCTACCATATGTTTGTGAAAATGCCCCATTGAAAGGAAGTAATGTGACCAATTGTCAGGTGAAGTCTGAGTAACCACAGTTGGTTCCCATGTTGTGCTGAGCTAATAACGTGCTTTTTGTATGTACAATGGCCCCCCGCAAGCGTCAAGCCACCGGCTCCTCCTCAGGCAGACAAGCAAGCTCCTCAAGCCGACAAGTAGGTTCTTCCACTGGAAGGCCACGGAAATCCATTAACACTCGGCCTTTCGACAGTAATAAATTTGTATATGCAAAGGCCCAGGACAGGTTCGCGAAAAAAGAATCTAAGTCAGCAATACTTGAGCGGGGCATGGATATCCTAGCCATCCAGCAGAACTGTATCAAGATGCATGACGAGTTGATGAAGCGTCATTTGGATGTCTTCTTTGAGGATCCTGAGGATGCCAATGCAATGATCGTCAGGGAATTTTATGCCAACGCCCCGGAGCACAAAAACTATGTTGTCACAGTAAGGAGGAGGCAAGTTAATGCCTCGATGGAGGCCATTAGGAAAATTTACAGGCTGCCACCACCAGTTGATTTGTACACGACGATTATGAGGCTAATGGCAAAAGGTACTCTAGCTGGGATAGGTTCCTCCCGACCATTTGTCAATCGGGTGCGGAGATTAGGTGGTACAAGTACGGGAACAAGTTACACTCATCAGCTCTCAAGTTTGAGGCAAAATGTTGGCTTTACCTCATCAATAACAGACTCATGTCGTCCCACAACACCTCGGAGGTGAACATTCCTCGAGGGTGTTTGATTTGGTGTTTCATGATAGGTTGCGAATTTGATGTGTCCCGGGTCATTCACGAGGAGATGTTCGACCGCGACAAGGTTCAAAGGTATGCGTTCTTCTACCCATCTCTCGTCACTCGATTGTACCTAGCGGCTGGGGTGCCAGGAGACTTTGCTGTGGATGGCAGAGTGCCACCGGTTTACACCTTCGGAGCTGATAGAGTTACAACGGGAAAGGATGCGGTGATGGTGGATGATGACGTGGAGGGACATGACTCTGACGAGGAAGATGAAGAGGAGGAGCAACAACATGAGGAGGAGGAGGAGCCCGCTCAGGAGCAGGCTGCGAATGTTGGAGGCCCGTCTAGGGCCACTCGGGGACAGAGACTGGACCACCTGGAGCAAGATGTGGCCGGGTTGAGGACCTCAGTGACTGATCTGGGATCGCGATTTGACACAATGGCTACCCAAAAAGCCAAATCCGAAAAGAAGATTATGGGCGGCTGTGTGCCCTGGGTCGTGCTTGTCATGTGGACTCAGGAACTGTCTCCGACCAGGACTGAGCTGTCAGGAAGTCCCCTTACCTCTCTCCATTTGCTTTTATTGGCCATGAGGACATGTCCCCGGATTAAGTGTGGGGTGGGGGAAGGAATCCCTGTTTATGTATATATGTACAATTGTTAGTTGTTTTCTTTAATTTTCTTGTGATTTAGCATAATTGTAGTTGTTTTTCATTGTGTCCTTTTGATTTGTTTTTGTTTTTTTGTTTGTGATTGTAAATAGTAGTATAATCAATTAAGTCATCTTGGACCGGCGACGGATCCCTTCAACGGGGTTCTTGAGGGTCTATGTCAACCAAAAAAAATAGAAAATATAGTGGACTCTTCCTGATGACGGACTCCTTAGGCAGTTTTCTTGAGAGAAATTGGTCCAAAGAAAACACCAAAAAGTTTTTTTTTAGTTAGTGTAGTAACTCCCCCTTGGTCTGTCTTTTGACCACGGTTCTTTTCCAAGGGTTTAGCTTGAACCGGGTATAGTTAGTTTTTTTTATTTGTTAGGTCTATTTTGGGCGATGAGCTAAGATAAGAAAAGCACCCCTGAGCGTTGTTACACCCGAACACAAAAGACCTTAGAGTGTGACGCTTAGGCTCATTTGTTGACTCTTGCAGAATGCCTTAATTTTGTATGTTGTAACTGACTTGAATGCTCAGTGGAGTGTCTTGATGAACTAATCTTGAGTGAATTATGTGTAATATGTGTGTGAGGTATTTTGTATGATATTTTGTGTCCACACTCGATGCCTAGAACTTTCCCTGTGTGTTTGCAAAGCGAAATAGAAGTTCGTTCAGTCGTAGAAGTGATATAGGCATTTCTTTGTTAAGCCAGCTATAAAAATATATCCACCTGATTGTGATTTGACCATATTTAACCCCTTTGAGCTTATAATCCTGTTTTTTTGGAAACCACATTACAAACCTTACCCAATAGTTTGAATGGCCTGTCTGTTTGAACTTTTTACCTCCCATGAGCACTTGAATTATAGATAACATGTAAAAGTCAAAGTGTGGGGTGGTGGTTTGGTTTTTGAGTGGAATCAATGAAATAGAAAGAATGGTGCAAAATATAAAAGAATGAACACCACTGGAAAAGAAAAAGAGAAGAAAAAATGAAGAAAGAAGGACAATGAATAAATGCAGTCCTTGATGAGGGGTGAATTGATAAAATTGCACTTAAGGGAATTTTGGGGTAATCTAAAGAGAGTGGTGGAAATTCTGGTCGGGCATAAGAATGGTCTGAAAGTTAATGTAATTGTATTAAAAGTGCTTAGGGAGGTTAGTCACTATATCTAGATATATCCTACCCGTCACTTAGCCTACATTACAACCAAATGAAGACCTAATTGATCTTAGACTGAATGGACTCGATTAGTAGAGTATTACACTACGGGCAAGCCTATGGTGCATCCTTGTGGCATATGAATGTTCTTTCCGAGAGTGAGTGAATTCTTTCTATCTGAGTTCCTATTTGTTCTTAATATTATTCTTGAGGAACTACTCTCGTGTGTGTGATGTGAGGGCACTTGATTCGCAACGGAAAGGTAAGTCTTGACCTCTTTGTAGAGTACTTTGAGGAGGTAGGAATATTGCATGGCATGTAACAGTCGACCCTTGAGGCATGGATGTTAAATGACTAGGTATAACTCATGTAATATGTTTGTGGTGTGACACATTAGGGAAAATGCTTGATAAAAGGACCTTTGTAGCGTATAGTGGATTTCCCGAGGACTAGCAATGATTTAAGTGTGGGGTGTTGATAACAGGCCAAATTCACGTAGTTAGTGTAGGTTTACACTCCTACTTGATGATGCTTCACTATCTTAGGGATGTTAAATGATGTTAAAATGGCTCTAATTGTTGATTTTATCCTTCGCAGGAGAAAAATGCACTTGTGAGGACCTAAGATGGTGTTTGGAGCAAAATTAAAGGAAGAAAGCCCCGTGGAATATTTGATGTGTGAAGAGAAGGATGAAAGTCGTCGCGACCGCGCTAGTCTAGTTGCCGGGACAGAACAAAACTTCATTAGCACGGACACTAGCGCTAACACTAGCGCGACCGAGCTACCCAGTGATCCCCGGACAGAACATAAGTTGATTAGCGCGCCCAGTAGCGCATTGACTAGCGCGGACGCACTAGTCCCAGGCGGACACGTTATTTCCCAAGGTCACTTTTCGAAGTTTGGGGCCATTCCACTTAACCTATATAAGGTTCAACTCACCCAAAGGAAGATTTGTATCAAGGTTTAGAGGCTTGTTCAAGAATAGCAAAGACAAGAGGCAAGAAGGGCAATTGGGCATCAATTCTCATCTCCCTTCCTTGTGATTTTATCATTGTTAATGATTTCTTTTGTTATTTTCAATACAATTATGAGTAGCTAACTTCTTTAGTCTAAGGTTTTGGTGGAACCCATTGAGGATGAACTTATTGTTATATTAATATAGTTTTGCTTGATTTTCAATCTCTATTTGTTCAACTACGTTCTTGTCGTAGTTGATTGAAGGGCCCTCAGTTAGTTGTGCCTATTTAGTGTGTATCTGCTCGAGAGAGAGTGCATATTTAGGTAGTTGTTGAACAACACCACTCCCAAAGTATAGGAGAGATCCATAACCAAGGGTTTAAAGGTTGGATTAGAGATAACGATACCTTGGGTGCAATCTAAAGTGAACCGTAATAGCTAGCGTAGCTCGAGAGAGTACGTCTAGTAAATTATCGTAATTGCTCGAGAGAGAATTACAGTACCATAAGAGTTCATGATCGATAGAGACAATTAGGACAAACTATATGAAATATACAAGAAGGGATTCCATCAATGAGGAAAACCATAACCTTAGATCCTTATCGCATCTATTTACATCTCAGTATTAGTTATCTTCTAACTTACTTAATTTCATTCAGTTGTAGTTAGTAAAAATACCGAAAATTGATATTCATAACTTTTGAGAAATTGATTATTGAGAATCGCGTAGTCTAACAACAATAATTGATAAGTTAATTCCTTGTGGGATTCGACTCTGGGCTAAATACTCAGATTATATTCGCAACGCCCGCTTAGTCTTTTTATAAGACATAGTTGAGCGTGATCATTAGACTCACTAGATTCTCAGTAATCAATTTCCCAAAGGTTGTGAATATCAATTTACGGTATTTTTACTAACTACAACTGAATGAAACTAAGTAAACTAAAAGATAAGTAATACTGAGGTGTAAACAATTGCGATAAGGATCTAAGATTATGGTTTCCCCCGTTGATGGAATCCCTTCTTGTATATTTCATATAGTTTGGCCTAAATATCTCTATCAATCATGAACACTTATGTTACTGTAATTCTCTCTCGAGAAATTATGATAATTTACTAGACGCACTCTCTCGAGCTACGCTAGCTGACTTTTATTACAGTTCACTTTAGATTGCACCCAAGGTATCGTTATCTCTAA
>ML271455.1:29379-51535 GCA_005239495.1 Nicotiana undulata | reverse complement strand
AAAATAGGAAGAAGAAGGAAAAACTCGTAGAAGAATTCCCCCGCCTTGCTCCTATTGTGTCTCTTGCCTCCTTAGGTCGAATTTTTATCCAAAATATGTCCAATCCCCTAAAAATAACGTTCTCCCATGTATATATACCAAGTAGGGTCGGGCCCAAATAATTATACCTTCTCCTACGCGAAAAAGGATGATTTTCCAGGTCTGGACTAGCGCGGCCGCGCTAGTGGCCGTGCATATGGCCAAGTATTCTTCCCCAGTCCGCGTCAGGTCCGCGATCACGGTTTCGACCGCGTTTTTCACCTTGTTACGTTAGAATTTGGAAAAACATAAAACATGAAAGTTGTATCCCTTTGAGTTATATTTCCAACCATATATTATATAGCCCAAATGGATTTTGGAGCAAAACGTTATGTCCATTTTACTAGATAGTGCGCAATATGCCTCCTCGAGTCTTCGTTTGTTCTTAACTATCAAATTTGACTCCCGGACACGATCCCAGCTTAATTCCTTGAGCTTTTACTCACACTTCAAAGCTTCAAATCACATAAATTCATTCCATAACATCTATATAGCTCGGAATCACTCCTACAAGGCATAAAACGTACAGTTAGTGCAAAACACTAGCGATTAAAGCTCAACTCAATTAAAGTGCAGTAAACTAGAGTGTAATAAGCGACTAAAATACGTAATTATAGCCTATAATCAACACCCCACACTTAAATCATTGCTTGTCCTCGAGCAATCAAACTACACTTTATATAGACACGACCTTTTTAAGCAATTCTCCTAACTCATCATACCAAGAATATTTAAAATAGACTAAACACAAAAGCGTAACATCTTCACCTCAAGATTTGACTCACAAGTACCACGCATTATTCACAACTCACCCACTTACTCTAACATAGAAGTCACTGAACTTACCTTTCCTTCATGAATCAAGTTCCCCCACACAACAAAAGTGAGTAGTTCCACACAATAAAATTTATGAACACTTAGGAACTCAAGATAGAAAGAATCCACTCACTCTCAGAAATAATATTCATGTGCAAAAGAGGCACCATAGGCTTGCCCGTAGTGTACTACTCTACTAATCGAGCTCATTCAGTCTAGGATCAAGTAGGACTTTATTTGGTTGTAATGTAGGCTGCGGGACGGGTAGGATACATTTAGATATAAGAGTGACTACACCTCCCTAAGCACTTTAATACATATACTTTAGCATTCAAACCTCAAACTTATATCAAACCAAACTCCACTTTCACATCAATGTATATTACCCCATACTTCTTTAAGCACAATTACATCAAGAGTCACCACTTATCAAGGATTATAGTTTTTTGTTTTCACAATAATACAACTATATTTTCTTCCCTTTTTTTAAGTGGCTCTTACTTTTTCAAAACAATGCATCTTTCTCCTTATTTCATTAGTTTCACTCAAAAGCCAAACCAACCACCCACACTTTAACTTTTGCACAGTTCATAACACTTCAAGTGCTTGTGAGAGGTTAGAGGGTTCAAATAGATGGTTAATTCAAATAAATGGGTAAGGCTTGTAATGTGGTTGCCAAAGAAACAGGATTACAGGCTCAAAGGGGTTAACTACGATACATAACAATTAGGCGGGTAAAATATACATATCTGGCTCAACAAAGAAACGCCTATATCATTTCCAAGACTGAACAAACTACTATTTCGCTTTGCAAACACACGGGGCAAGTTCTAGGCATCAAATGCAATGCACACAATAAAACTCAAACCTCACACACACATGGTACATAACTCACTCAGGATTGGATTCATAGACACTCTAGTCAAAGCAGTTAAGCAAATTTGAAATCATACAATTTAAGGTACTTATACAAGAGTCAAAAACTAAGCCTAAGCGTCACAAACTATTCTCAAGGTATAACAAAGTCAAGATATATTGCTTCAATTCAAAACACAACAGAATGGCTCCTCTTCCTAAAAAAAATAAAACTAACTACACCCGGTTCAAACAAAACCCTTGGAAAAGAACCGCGGCATAAAGAAAAACCAGGGGGAAATTGCTACACTACCTAACAAAAGAAAATCTTTTTTTTTTCTTGACTTAAATCCCTCAAGAAAATTGTCTAATAGATCCATCGTCTGGAAAAAAGTCCCATCTTTTCTATTTTAAAAAAAAAATTATTCAATTAAACTAACACAACTAAAATAGCATAGAAAGTCACCCAGAAAATCTCCTCACCCCACACTTAAAATTGTGCATTTTCCCCAATGCACACCCATACATACAAAAGGGTAAAAGAAACTCCCTGGTAGGCCAAAGGCCGAAGCACTAGCATCTCATGGGGTACTCAGACTTCTCTCAGGCCTGGTCCTTCGTGCGGGTACCTCACACTTAGTTCCAACCATTTGGTTTGCTATAGCATCCTTCCAATGGCTTTGCATTCCATTCTCCTAAAAAATAAAAAATCGACACTACAAGAATAATACAATAAAAAAAATATAAAAAAATATAAAAATAAAGCTAGGTTGCCTCCTAACAAGCGCTTGATTTAACGTCGCGGCACGACGCGAATCACTTTTTGACTCCACTTTGAACTTATGAATTGGACCCCCAATTTGGCTTCAAGTTTTCGGTTGTGCTCCAGAGGTGGTGGAACAAATCTAATTGGTACGAGCAACCATTGTACTATTTTACACTCCTTGGCCTTTAGATGAGGTATGTAGTCCTGTTTTTTTGGCAAGAAAAATTCCAGAATGTAGGCATCTTGTTCCTCATTCCTTGACTCCGCAAGTGGCTTGGATGACTCTACTTTCATATCATTATCCATACACAATGTGGAAAAATGCTTGGAGTGTGTACCAATGCGCTCAACTACATAAACTTTAGGATTGTCAACATCCTCAACACTAATAACACTAGAGTCAACTAAATACGTATCATCAATGTCCTTGGTTAACTCTAGTATATCTTCTACAACATTGACATCCTCAAAATCTAGTTTGATTGATTGTTGGTGTTATACTCTGGCCTTCTCCACTAGCACCTCCTCACATTTTCTTAACTCCTCAATCATGGCTGGAGGAGTTTTTCTTCCCTCTAAGTGCAAAGGCTCAAATTCGAGCTCCCTTTTCCAAAAACCTTGGCCTTCAAGAGCAAGTACCCACTCTGCCAAGTCTTATCCATTAGCTTCATCTAGGTTCATGAGACAAGCTGATAGAGGATCCTCAATGTTCAACCCCGAAAATAGTCCTTTGTTCTGCAACAAGTGCAGCATGTTGTTCGTGATCGGAAAAGATTCAGCCTATATTTGTGAGACTACTATTGCCGTGGCCAAATTCTCCACCGTGGGTTGTGCCCGGTCATATAAAGGAAGAACCAAGTTAGCGAACGTTAAAATTCCAATGTATAGATTGAAAGTGAAGGAAATTGACTACACTTAAGAATTTTGTATTTCTTCCAACTCTAATTGATAACATCGTTAATTCCCCGGCACGGCGCCAAAATTTGATCACGCTCAACTATGTCTTATGGAAAGACTAAGCGGGCGTTGAAAATATAATCTGAGTATTTCGCCTAGAGTCGAATCCCACAGGGAATTAACCTATCAGTTATTGTTGTTAGACTCACTCGATTCTTAGTAATCAATTTCCCAAAGGTTGTGAATATCAATTTCCGGTATTTTTACTAACTACAAGTGAATGAAATTAAGTAAAGTAAAAGATAAGTAATACTGAGGTGTAAACAAATGCGATAAGGATCTAAGATTATGGTTTCCCCCGTTGATGGAATCCCTTCTTTTATATTTCATATAGTTTGGCCTAAATATCTCTATCAATCATGAACACTTATGTTACTGTAATTCTCTCTCGAGCAATTATGATAATTTACTAGACGCACTCTCTCGAGCTACGCTAGCTGACTTTTATTATAGTTCACTTTAGATTGCACCCAAGGTATCGTTATCTCTAACCCAACCTTTAAACCCTCGGTTATGGATCTCTCCTATACTTTGGGAGTGATGTTGTTCAACAACTACCTAAACATGTACTCTCTCTCTCTCTCTCTCTCGAGCAGATACACACTAAATAGGCACAACTAATTGAGGGCCCTTCAATCAACTACAACAAGAACGTAGTTGAACAAATAGAGATGAAAACCAAGCAAACTATATTAATATAACAATAAGTTCATCCTCAACGGGTTCCACCAAAACCTTAGACTGCAAATTAGCTATTCATAAACGTATGTGAAATTACAATACTAAAAGTCATAACCAACAATGGAAAATGGGAAGAAGAAGGAAAAACTCGAAGAAGAATTCCCCCGCCTTGCTCCTACTGTGTCTCTTGCCTCCTTAGGTCAAATTTGTATCCAAAATATGTCCAATCCCCTAAAAATAACGTTCTCCCATGTATATATACCAAGTAGGGTCGGGCCCAAATAATTATACCTTCTCCTACGCGAAAAAGGATGATTTTCCAGGTCTGGACTAGCGCGTCCGCGCTAGTGGCCGTGCATATGGCCAAGTATTCTGCCCCAGTCCGCGTCAGGTCCGTGATCGCGGTTTCGACCGCGTTTTTCACCCTGTTACGTTAGAATTTGGAAAAACATAAAACATGAAAGTTGTATCCCTTTGAGTTAGATTTCCAACCATATATTATATAGCCCAAATGGAGTTCGGAGCAAAACGTTATGTCCATTTTACTAGACAGTGCGCAATATGCCTCCTCGAGTCTTCGTTTGTTCTTAACTATCAAATTTGACTCCCGAACACGATCCCCGCTTAATTCCTTGAGCTTTTACTCAGACTTCAAAGCTCCAAATCACTTAAATTCATTCCATAACATCTATATAGCTCGGAATCACTCCTACAAGGCATAAAACATACAGTTAGTGCAAAACACTAGCGATTAAAGCTCAACTCAATTAAAGTGCAGTAAACTAGAGTGTAATAAGCGACTAAAATACATAATTATAGCCTATAATCTGATTGGGATGTATCAGATGGGTTAGTTAACCCGGGTCGAATAGTATGTCGGGTGCCCGTAAAGTAGATTCGGATCGTGACATCCACCCATAACATTTCTTAATGCATTAACAAAACAGCAACAAAAATATCAATTCAAAACCATTATTCTTATTTTGTTTTGAAAAGATTATCCTTCGCGGAAGTACGTTATATATTGCAAAAATATATGAGATTCATCCGTTTTTTATTTGTTTGTTGGAGCAAAAAGGGAAATGGGAAACAATCTAATGTTTGATTAGCAGATTCAATACTTAAAATAGATTATTACATTAAAATGTTTGATAACAAAAACAGAAAAAAATATCTTGCTAATTCGAAATAAGATATATGTGGATGTGAGGTGAGAAATTGTGATAAAATTAAAGTACGTGGAATGATAACCTCAACACGGTATTAGACACACTAAACAAACTTCAAAGACTAAATTTATCATAACTTATTATTATATCAAGAAGGAAAAAGGATAAAGAAAAGAAGGGAAATATGCAACATCGTGTGAGTTTCGGTTGTATCACATACTTTTGGCCTTTTGGGTATTCTTAGTTATATGTTTTTCGAAATGTTTTAAGGAAACCATATCTGAAATATAACATAGCTTTCGGGGACCATATGTATCTTTTTGTTGATAAATTCTGATTTTGGTATTTGTGTTTCTCATTAAGCCCTTGTAACCTTCAATTGCTAATGTGTGCTTTAATTTGATCTCTCAAATTTAACGAATTATTAAGTGCTAAACCTTTTGATTCTTCTGAAAAATGTTTCCAAGATGTATGCCCAAATGGGAGCTATGTCTATGATTTTCCTCTTTCAATCTTTATGATATAATCATAAAAAAATGATGAGTCGCATTATCACACCCTTTAACCAGCTTTTGACTGGGACTGAGTTTCTTCTCCAGCATCAAGTCATTGCCCCACCAAAAAGTTGAGATCTGAACAGTAGAGGGTCGGGGCTTTTATTACTGTTAGACATGTTTTTTATGGCATCTATTCTTTATCTTAGTCTTAGGTGACCCAGACGCCAAAACTACTTTTAGAAATACCAGCATTTTTGGTGATTTACTAGTATATTTTACCCCCAAGAAAGAAGTAGTTTGAGGTGTATTCATTCTTTGGTATTACACTTGAATTAGAAAATTGCAACCTGTAATATCTAGGCTGATGATAGTCACAAGTTACTGACCCGGGGGGACGTCTTGATTTAGAGAATGAATGAGCAATTCTAGCATTAATGAGGGAAAATAATGCTCTACGTTCTTCAGAATTCATGTTGTATATATTTTCAATCATCTGTACACATTGCAAGAAAGAGCTCAACAATAACTTATAACAACAAATCTCTATTTCCGTAGCTACCCAAGATGTACATGTAGCAAACCAAAGTTCAAATCCCTATGTTTACTTCTTTAACTTGTAAGGATTCACAGCAGCTACTTTGCTACATAAAATTTTTGTTTTTTTTTTTCTTTGTTCATTCCAGAAAAAGGACCAAATACCCAAGTTTAATGTTCAAAACACGAGATGAGGTTGTATTCTCCGCCATATGCAGATATGTTTTTTTCCCTAGTATAGCCGTCTTGAAAGCTGAAAATTCCTTATTTGGTCGTGGACAGTGAGGCCGACCCCAACTTGGTTGGTATTTAAGGCGTGGTTGTTGTTGTATCATCTCGCACACTGATAAGACTGAGGAAACCACTTGGAGAACAAACGGTGTTTCAGCTTCATAACCAAAACAAAAATACCATAGCATGGTATGTGCATAAATGCCACCAACAAATACCTGAAAATGGCAATGGGGGAGTTCATTTTCTTGATTCAAGAATCAAGAGTCAAATCTGCTAGTTTATTTGCTTAGACAAATTGGGGATCTTTTGTACAGTTTAGGACATGAATCACATACCACAAAGGTGCTAATGCAGATGATAGATCAAGGAACGGATAGGGCCACCTGGTTCAAAAGTCATATCAGTACTAGTAATTAACATAATTGAAATGCAACAACGTAGGATTATTATTAATTACCAGATTGAGATGCAGGCATGGACAGCCCACTGGAAAATAACATAAACTGCTGTCCATAAAAAGAAGTATCCAATCCGAAACCAAGGGAACCGCTGAAATAGCATTCAGCAATATATGAACATCACATTGGTGATTGGTATATATCAATGAAAATATGCAACTTACCAAGCAATTCAGAGCAGTGTCACCAAGTAGAAATATAACATTCACTGAATGCATATTTATAATCCACTGCAAGATACATGACATATATAACATTTAGAAATCTCCAACATTAATGTGCACAACTTCACTGAGGTAGTGTAGCCTACTTACAAAATTTAACTTGTAGCCTTTAATGGTCAGATATGGAACAAGTATGAACCAGAAGACACAATCCGTTAGCGTTACAGCCCCTGCATTCATCTTTAACAAGAAAAAGGAACAAACTTTAGGGGTGAAAATAAGGCAAAAATTTCATTTGTGAAATCCCTTTTTCTCTCTATGCTTATGCAATTACCTGGAAAATTATTTGAAAAACATATCCCCAAAAGTCGGCAGTTTTTCGATAAGGCAGTTGTGCAATTTCCCCTATATGTTTTACAGCATTTGAACTGATAGAGCTATCTCTATTTGTAGCCAATCCTTGTGAACCATACTCAGTATCTAACCTCTCATTATTAGTTCCATCAATACCAACTTTATTGTGATGATGGTAACATCCGTACATTGAGAGAACAGATCCAAGCTACATAAATAAACATTGTAACATAAGCAATATATATTATAAAAGAGGAAAAATGTACCATAAGAGAGTTTCCCTTACTAACCGCAAAATAAATAGTAATCAATGTGAATGTCCACCTGTTCAATAGCAAATATTAAATTTCAGATAGCAACATACAATATCCTACAATTTATTTAAGAAACAGAATTACTTACTGAGTGTAATAGTAAAAAATGCCCCCTCCATCAACAATAACATTAAGGATTAGCAATAAAAGAAGAATAATGAAGGCAAAGACTCTGAATGCAAGAAGCCAAACAGGATGTATAGTTTTAAGGCATGGCCTCCAAACTTCATCTTGATACAAAAGGCCAGGGGACTCTTTCTCTACTTGTTTTTTCGGACCTTCGTACTTAAATACAAGGATGGCTGCAAACACCATTGATGCTAAAACCCAAATGGAACAGAGGAAAAACCTCCAATTAAGCCAGTAACTAGGAATGGTTGTATTAGCAGTCATAACTGGTTGCCAAGAATTTTTTGGAGCTCTTAAAATACTCATTATAACATTGATAATAGAAAGAGTAAATAGTTTTCTTGGTTTCTTACTGAAAAAATACAATGAATTTGAAACCCCAAATGCCTATGAAGGTGAAAACTTGGAAATTAGAGATAATGGTATGAAGTGTAAGGTGGTCATAATGTGCTGGGGGGAATATGTATGTACTGTAAAAGCAGCAGTAAAAGTAAAAGCAAGCTAAGGCCAAAGCTGAAAGGTATAAAGCAAGTTTCTCATGCAAATCCCAATAACTCAGAACTTGAGAGAGAGTATATGTAAGAGGAACATTTGTACAGCTTATTGGGTTTGGGTCAGAAAATGCAAAAAAAGTGGCAAGAAATATGTTTCAAAGTAAGCAGAGATTCCAAACTTTTCTGCATGTATTTGTTTGCATTAAAAAGAGATATAAAACATTAGTTTAATGTATTTTTTCCTCAAAGAAAAGGTGGGAAGATGGTAAGTTCTTAATTGTAAGCTAAGGAAAGCTGAGATGCTTGCAGGGGAAAGAAACGCAAGGCGGTGGGGGTGTAACAGATGCTTTGCTTCTTTGTCTCTGTAGATTTTAAATTTCTTAAAAAGAAAAAGAAAAGGAATTAATCTGATAAAGAGATGAGAGAGGATAAAAAGTATGGTCTTCTTTGAGAATAGATTCTTCTTTTTTTATACTTCCTCCGATTTACGTTCTTATTTTGGTCCAAAATAGGTATTATTTTATATAATCAAAAAAGTATCACTTTATTTTTTCAAGTTTATTCTTAAGCACTTGTCCCTAAAACATCTTTTAAATTAGTAACATTAAATAGGTTCAGCAATAAATTAAGGACAATTTAGTCAGAATACTTTTTTTCTAGAATTTTATATTTTAAAAATAAATAAAAATTACTTATTGTAGATCGTAGCGAGTAACATGTTTTTAAGTGGTATTCGAGCAATTCACCAACGAGAGCATTAAATAGCTCAATCCACCAAAATATAAGAAGATAAGAAGTTTCACCTCACATTTTTATTCCACTAACATTTGAGTTCCAACCTCTCATAGTTTTTTTTTTCCCGTTTTATTTTGTTAGGTCACACCATTTGATGCATATTTTTGTAACTGTTACTTTTTTCGCTTCAAAATAAGTGATTTTTTGGTTCTTTCTGTGTAGTCCAAAATAAGTGATATTTTTAGATTTCAAGAATAAATAAATTATTTTTTTTCCTACATTACTTTTGAAATAAATAGTGTTGGAATATATGCTATGAATGTTTATGTGAAGAGATAATAAAGATTAATATAATTAATTTTATTGCTAATTAATATTAAAAGATAAAAAAATTTATTTGTGTCAAAACAATCAAAAAAGTTACTTATTTTGAAGGGGAGGGAGTACGCCAAAGGCAAGAGGGGATGTCTACAATCTAAAGTCACAATCTCTATATGCTCATGCAATTATTATAAAATTGTAAGACACGTCATATATTATCTTTTTGTAGCATAGTTTGTTGCAGTCTTTTTGGTCTTTGAATTTTCAAATGCCATAGATAGTTGGGAAGTGGAGGACCCACCTCCTCTATGTTTGTGGATTTTGTGTCGGGTTGCTTGTCGATTTTTGTGGTTTAACTAAAAAAGTGTACGAATACATGTACTCGCTCCGGTACATAATAATTGACCGGTTTATTTTTTTATTTTGGTTCAAAATAAGTATTTATTTATATAATTAAGAAAGAATTTAATTTGTTTTTATAAAATAATTTTAATGTACATATTTTTAAAAAAAAGTTCTTACTCCTCACATTAAATATTTAATTAAGTGTAATTTAATCCTACCACGTATTTTATATAGAATTTAATATTTTCTTAATAGGTGTGCGAAAAACAAATTGATCACTTGCTGTGGACACGAGAAATTATAGGTTAGTGAGTTCCCAAAAAAGAAACCTTACACTTTGCAAAGTTTTAGGAAATTGAAATGATAGTAATAGCAAGTCTCCGAGATATATCATCTGCTCAACGAAGATTGTATTGGCTCAAGAAGTGTGTTCTCTTTTACTACTAGTTGCTTGTTAAGTGAGATCATTATGAAATGGAAGACGACGCTAATGGCAATGGAAGTAGGGGGGAGGGGGGAGGGCTGACCCAAAGACATTAAATTACACTTTAACATTATCATCAAGTTTTACTTATAAAATTTTAAACTTTGACCGATCTTTTTTTAAAGATAACAAAAGTGACCAGTAGGCAATATTTCTACGATTTAGGTAGGGGCCACCGTCCTCCCAAAGTTAAAAGAAGAGAAGAAGAAAAAGACAAATTGTATGGAATCAGTTGAGGTATAAGTAACGACATAAAACAATTAACCTACCGTTTAAACTAAAATAAGCTGCCGGATTTATATTATAATATATCTATATTTATTTATACCATATTAAAAGCCCTATAACGAAATATTGTTCAATTTTTTTATCCTTTTAAAATAGAAGTCCACATTAAACAAAATAGTAATTTAAGTTATTTCCTATTATTTAGGATTTGAAATCAACTAAAATACCCTAATAATTAGAGCTTTGAAAATAAAAAAAATTACAAATTTACCTAACTTAATATTATTAGAATTTTGAAGTCCGTTATGAACATGCCATTTTGACATTCCATATATAAAATTTCGATCATTTAAATCCACAATATAATAAGGAAAATAGGCTTTCAATTACTTTTCATTCACGTCAGGATTCCTATTCCTATTATTTTATTGGCAAATTTGTTAGATAATTCTATTAGGGTTATAAAAGCGCACCTGTCTGCCAAAGAATTTCACCAATGTACGGGAAAAAACCTCCTTAAGACCATGCTCGATAGTTTTCAAATTCTATTCTTCTTAAATTATACAATCTTTGATAATTTACATAGGTTAAGGTTGCACTTGCACATGGTTGATTGATGTGCGATTAACGATCTAATTATTATCTTATTTTTCATAGATTTGTTAATTCATGACTCAATGATCCGTGCCACAAATTGTTTTGCTTCGTGCTGATGAAGGCACTATAAGGTTAGAGCTTTCTGGTTTTAATCTTCGGAGACTATTAATATACATATCCTTATTGGTGCATCTTTATTGATATACACACACACCTTTTATCGTAATGCACAAGGCCAATCAATGACGTTGATTATCAAAAGAAAGTTTAAAATATTTATCATTGATTATTAAACTCCATACTTACAATAATCTTAACATAAAAGTATATATAAACAAATTTAATATACTACCAAGGATAATATTAGTTGTGGTGGATCCCTAATAGAGAAAGATTAGTTTTCCTCCACTTTCTTTTTTCTAATATTGCATAGACAAACCAGCAATTTGGCTAAAAGAAATAGTGGAATATGGTTTCTCAAATTTTATTATGGATCATATTTCTCAGGTATTACTACATGCTAACTTCTTTTTATAATATAAGTAAAACTCTAAAGACTTGTATTGACCTTTAATGAGATAATTTTTTTCTTCTTCATTCAATTGGATATTTTGGGTGCATAATATAATTTTCTAACTCATAAAATATAACTTCGTTCATGATTAATATTTATAAATCTTTTTTTCTTATAAAAAATAATTCTATAACTTCTTAGAAAGATAATAAATAAATAAAAAAAGCTAAGCAAAGGTGTTTTTGATTATTCAGTTGTTAGTAAGCAATTCATTATATTTTTTGCGGGTTTTACAAAGAAAAGAAAACTATAGCGGCAATCTCAAAGGAATGCCTCTAAATATATTCTTCGAATTGATTTTTGTCATATCATATGAACTTATTTTGTTGACTGCTTTTGACATGAATTCGACTTTCAGACTTTTATTTGCGATGCAATACTAATTTGCTTTGGATAATGTCAGTTATTATGAGGAAATCCTAGACTAAAATTGTTAACGATTTCTATGTAATTATTGTAATTCCAAATATTAAATAAATACATCATC
Organism: Nicotiana undulata; assembly: GCA_005239495.1. NCBI lineage: Eukaryota > Viridiplantae > Streptophyta > Magnoliopsida > Solanales > Solanaceae > Nicotiana > Nicotiana undulata. The sequence continues at coordinate 39,264 of ML271455.1, read as the reverse complement.
TTGAAGATATTTAATTTATCTACTATGTCAATTAAGTATGTAATAACATTCAATTGCATTGTTAAAAAAAATATTGTAAGTATTTTGATGCTACAACGCTTAATGTTACCACATTTTATTCTTCTTGTACATTTTTTATTTATTGATGTGATACACACGTGCAACGGACGTACACTAGAACTAGTTATAAAAGAAAGAAGGCCCTTAGCGAAATGTCGTTCGCCTTTTTTATCATTTAAAAATATTTTTTACATTGGATAAAATAGTAATTCAGTTATTTTCCGGAATACTATTTTCCTAATATGTAGGGATACTTATTTAATGATTTTCCCAATATTTAGGACTACAAAATTAACTAAATTTTATATATTATATTTTTTCCTTATTTGGATTACGTAGAAAAATTATAATATTTAGAACTTCAAAAATATTAATATCTAATTTTATATAAATTTTTACACTTAAATTATATATAAATGGCAAGAAAAGGAAAGAATTAAAAATACAAACTAAATAGGACGTAACCACTTGGTATTTAGAAGTTTATTCCTTTGGACAAATACCAAGAAATCAATCAAAAAAAGAAAGAGGACCAGTGGCGAAGCTAGAAATATTTCCAAGGGTGTTCAAACTTGAATGAACTAAAAAAGAATTCCCGACAAAGGGTGCTCAATATATATTTTATACATCTAAAATCAGTATTTTACTTATATACACAGTGAAATTTTTTGTAATATTTCGGTGAAGGGTGGTTTGTACAAGGTGTCTTCGCCTCTGCATACGACGTTCTTGGAAGATGACGGAGTAACTTTTTTTATGTTTTGATTTAGGTGAAACTCTTTTATATACTAAAATACTTAAAATATACAAAACTATTTCCTACTCATTTGATTTTCTTACAATTTGACAAAACAGTTTTTACTGGATAAATTATAATTATAATTGAATATTTAAAATGTGGTATGAGCTAATATTAAGAATTTATACCATAAAATATAATTTATATCTTTTATTGCCGAAATAAATAAGATGTTAGTTAATATGCCTAACTTCTTTTTGTGAGGTACTAGGGTTTAGTTCCCTGGTTGGTTAATGAATTAATCAATCTAGTATATTTGTTGATGGACTTATTAAATAGAACTTTAAAACGACAACCATAAAATAAAGAGGAGCTGAAACAATATTAAAATTTTGAATACCCAATCAAGAGGTGAAGTCTTAACCATTGATTGTTTTTAGTGTTTTTTATTTTATTTATCATCTCTTTTTATTTTCTTAACTTGATATTGTCTGATTAATGTGTTTTCTTCCTCCCAATTTTAGGTTGTGGATTCCAGATGATAGAAACTAGCACCACAAAGTACATTGAGGTAAATCCTTTTTTATATATGTTCTTTACCATCCACCTTTATGATTATGTGGCTACTATTTAAGAGTTTAAAGTGACATAAGATTTAATTAATCTAATTGCTTCGCAAGAAGAAAAACAAAATATTTATTTCAATCTACTGTTTATCAAGATATATTTTTGTGTGAATTTTTTAAAATTAGCAAATAATTAAATAAAAATATATTAATTCTTTCAGTTGGTTAAAATTTTATTTTTTCATTGAATCTTGATAAATTGGTCTAGCCATAAGCCCAAAGAAAAACTAAAAAAGAAAAAGAAAAAAATGGGAGTAATACTAAAAGTCTTCAATGGCTAAAGAGCACTTGAAGATGATCCAGTCAATTGCCCTCCCTATTCATTCTTACTCCTCTTTTATCTTACACTGGTCCTCCTATTTTCATGATATTTAGTGCTTTTAATTCATTATTATACAATTTACAATATCAAATTAGCTCTCACACAGAATGTTCTTATGAGTTATTTCTATTAATTATTTAGTAGTTTTTGGTATATGCAAATTGGAGAATGCAAAGCTTTGCATTAAAGTCAAAAAGTGGTGTATATATAATTTTTTTACAGTTTTAAAAGTATAGTTTAAAATCATATGATAATTTAGTAATTTTATCGTAAAATGACTATAGACTCGACATCAAAAGCAAAGTATGTAACTGATTATTTTGTTTTAAGTACAAAGGACCGTGACTAAAATATGATTAGGAGTCCGTTTTAAGTGCTTTAAAGCTATTTTGTAGTGTTTGGATAAAGTAAAAAAGTGCTTTTAAGCTAAAATGCCAAAAATAAGCCTAAAGTATTTCCTAACCTGTGGCTTTGGGCTTAAAAATCACTTACAACTGGCCCATCCAAATGGGCTCTATGTTGTTTTTGAGATTTTTACTCTATAGAGCAAATATTATATAAACAATAGTGTTTTTGAAATATTTCAAAAAGAGCAAATTCATTTACATATATAGCATATTATTAAGGGATCATCTGTTAGAGCTTTAAAATCTCCCATATTCAACCAAAATCTCAATTATGTATTTTTATTGTGTACTAAAATGTATTTGATGCCTGTCTTATGTATTTTTACAGTGTATCAAGTTGTTTATTTGATGTATATTTATGATTTGAGCATATATTCCCTAAATATGTACAGTGAACTTTTTATAACCTACAATCTAGGATCCCGTATTTTTACCTTATATAATACTCCTATGTGTTTTAAATTTTATTTATTTCTATTTAAATATGTATAAAATGTATACGCATGCTATAATCAAGACCTATAAAATATATACTCAAAGCAATTTTCACCGTAAACACACAAAAAGTGACAAAATTATTCCAGTATTATTACATGTATCATACTTGCGAATTATGTGTAATATATATATATATGTTAAATTCCAACAATTTTAAATTATGTTAATTAGTATACATAATTGGTATACTCATGGTATGTGTAACATATAAAATATTTATACGATAATATACCATAAATATTTTTCTAATAAAAAACTTGTGCATATATCCAGTATATATATATTTAATATATTTGTAAAATATATACAGTATAAAACTTAATATATACTATCACTAAAGATTAAAATTTTCAAACATGAAAAAGACATAAACCCAAAAAATATGAACTAAGGAATCTGTTGAGTTGCGGATTAAAGAATAGATACTTAGGAGATAAATAAGGAACAAATCCTTAAGTTAATACGTTGCATGATTTTAGGCATATTATTAGGGTTTCAGTTTTGGTTGGGATCTGCTATATTAGGAAATATTTTATGGCTACTATTGATATACGAAGTTTGCTGCTAGAAATATGTATTATGTTTTTAAATATTAGACAGATATGTATCATTTTTATTATATTTGCCTATAAATATGTTTAATATTTTATATCATAAATTTTTTGATTATTTATTTATTTGTAAAAATAGAAAAAATCCAATAATATATAACACGAAAAAATGCATGAAGCTATTAAAAAGTCTCCCATTATGCAAATCTTTTTTTAAAATTTAATTTTGGTTACATATGTATAATAAACATGAGATTATGATTTAGTGCGAAAAATTTAAAACTTTGATCAACTAAACATCACAAACGCAAAATAAAAATTGCAGATAAAAATTTATTATTTTTATGAACTTTTATTTTATATTTTTTAATTTTCATTTTATAACTCAAGTACATTACTATTACTTATGTTATTCTAAAAAAATTATATTATAATATGGGGTACACAATATATATTTATTAGTCTTAAGGTACTCGCGCGTGTACCTCATATCATGAATAAAACTATTTAAACTAAAAAATATATATGAGTTATAAAATAAAAGTTAAAAAAATAATAAAAGTTCCTAAATATGATGAATATTGATTCTATGTTAGCTAATTCCATAACGAAATAAACTTTACCTTGCAACAATCCTCGATCCTCATATGCTTTATTGAAATTCACATGAGTTTTGTAGTATATGTTTATTAGCTCATACAGAATAAGGTAGAATTCTCTTTCTAATAAAGTATATAATTTTCTCTTTTATGCTAGGAAATTTTAGAATTGATAAATTTATTAATCCTTCTCTATTTTATTTAACTTAGGATTTTAAAATTGACAAAAAGTTGGTTCCTTCTTGAAAAAGTATTGGGGATTTGTTTTTTACTCTTTCTTTATTTCTGTTAGATATTTTAGGAATATTCAATTTTCTTTTCAACATGTAGATCAATAATTTACTTTACATTTCATATTGGACTATTTGAACTCCGTATATTTAGTTTCTATTTAAATATGAGTTGTTAAACACTTTGGGGATAATTTGAGAAAATTAAATTACTTGTAAGAAGTATATTCTCAAGCTATATAATTTTATTGTGGTGTGAGTTGCAAGTACATATGAAACTTAAGGCTAGGGGTGTCAATGGATATTTAAAAATCGATTAAATCGATCGAACCGTACCGCACCGAACCGATTTTTAGGTTTCTTTTAATAAAACCGTAGATTTTTATATAAATTTATAACCGTACCGATAATTAGGGTAGGTTTCTTATTTTATGAAAATAAACCGAAAAAGTACCGTACCGAACCGTACCGAATAAATTTACATGAAAAAATATAATTATATATTAATTAAGTTTAAAAATAATAAAGCATTAACATTTTTCTTGGGCCTTGAAATTATAAAAACGATTACAAGTCAACAAGTAATTAAACTCAAAATTCTTATTCCAAAACCTATTATATTACTATTGAAACTACATTATTTTCAGCATCTTCACTAGCAAGATACAAGGTATTCTAGCGATTATGAGTAGCAAACTACAATGTATTGAATATTTTTTCTTTCGTATGATTTGAATTTATATATTCGAATATTTAATCTTCTATAGACTTTATTCCTGAGTCCCAACTTACTAAATATCTTTCCATTCATGTGATTTGTATTTTCTTTGTCTTTGCTTAGTTTCTTTTACGTTGTTGTAGAATAGTTGATGGATCTATACTCTGGTCATCTTTCATGTTTTCTTAATTCATCACCCTTTAAATAGTAAAAATATCTGGAGAGTTTTGCTAAGTCGTATAAAAGTATGTATGTGGTTGCATTTTGCTTATACTAGTGACTTTTTAAGTGGCATTTAAAAAAATACCGAAAATTAACCGAACCGTATCGATACCGAAGAGAAACGGACATGATTGGTACGGTTTCTAAAAGTCTAATTTTGGTTATACATAATAGAATAACCGAAAAATTAATATGGTACAAATTTTAAAATAACCGGCCGAACCGATCCATTGACACCCCTACTTAAGGCTAGCGTTGGGTTGTCAAAAAGGAAGAGAAAAGTGGTGAAAGGTTTTTTTCTTCTTCAAAGTTTTCGATAAACATCAATTTTCTTCTTACGTATTATGATTTTAGGGAAAAAATGGAAAGAAGTCCTAAATATTAGTTAATAATAAAAAATTCTTTCTAAATATTAAAAAAATAATTAAATATTTTTCCCTAAATATTAGGAGCAAAATTAAATGACTATTTTGTCTAACACAACATTAATATAAGTGTAAAAAAGGATGAACGATATTATTCGTGATTACATGCAATATTTACCAGCTGATAGATTTATCGACACTATGAAAAACTATGTAACTCTAAACCTTTTGAAAGTGTTTTATTAAAAAAAATCTTCAAAAAGAATATTTTGAAATAACTAACATTTATAATGTTATTCACCTTAAATCTTTAAAATTTTAGCTAATCTGAAAATAATTGTGAGCTCGTGAGTTTTGCTTTAAGTTTTCATCTCTTTGATATCTTGAAGTGAAATTACAATCCCTTATCTATTCTTGTGAAAATTAACTTAATCAATTGTACTTTTATTGGAATTACATTCCTATATATTAGGAGTTCTTATATATTTCAAATAAGAAAAAATTTAATAATCAAAATTTTAGTTAATTTTATCATCCTAAATATTAAAAGTAATAATTAAATATTAATTTTATCCAATGTAAAATTTATTTTATATGATAAAAAGGTAGACGAATTTTGCATTTAAGTTTCGTACTTTTATAATAGTATGGATTGATTGAAGAAGATAAAATTAAGTGAAACATTATTTCTTATATATTTAATAGTTTTTAATTTTTATTTACCACGTAATTACTATAAATTAATATGCTTTGTTGCAAATACTAAGTGGAGTAAAAAAATTCTTCTAAAAATTACTCATTGATGTTAAAAAACTATTTTGTTCATCATGATAAAGTATCTTCAGTTTTCAATTGCCATATAAAAATTACTTCAAGAGAACGGCTACAAACTTTATACTAATGATCAAAATAATTGACATCTTAATTATTTATTTAAGGTAAAACTTTAATCGATTTTAAAGTCCTACATTTTAGGTACCTAGTTTAAATAAATAAATATTTAATAACTAAATTTCAACGAATTTTTAGGTCATAATATTAGGATAATCAAATGACTATTTTGTACAATGTGAAGTATATTTTAAAGGGATAAAAAAGACGAACGATATTTTGCTAAGTGTCTTCGTGCTTTTAATATAGTACAAATTTCTACGTACGTGCGTTGCACGTAGGTCTTCAATCGATTATTATGGGAAAGAACAAAGATAAAATTAATTAAAATATACAAGAATTTTTTTTTTATGTAAAGCAATTAACGTGGACAAAATACAACAATCTTTTAATTGCTAAAACTCAATACTATTACGTTAATATAATACTTGACTTCAAAAGGATTAAATCATCTAAACCTACAAAGATAATTTGGTTAGTTAAATTTGATATTGGTAGTATTAATACTTCTACTAAAGAAATAAGTAATATGTTGAGAAATATGCAATGTGCTCGTTATGCACAATATATTTTGTGTATATTTATATGTTTCTTCGGCTATTCTATCATGACTAAAATTAATGTTGTCGATATTAATATTTCTTTTGAAAATGCAACATATTATTTCTTGTCATAAAGTATATTGCAACAAATATAGTCCTACATTAGATATTGTCTAGCCGTGTATTTATTTTATTGGCATGCAAAATATAAGAAAATCAAAAATTATTTTTGAATATATTTAAAAGGATATTCTTCATTTTATGGCGGTAGAAATTGAATTCTTAAGGTATACACATGCTCGGGAGCACATTAGTCCAACATGGTTTCTTTATATATATACGACATCATTATCAAAATATTTATAGATAGACCAACCTTTAAAGATGATACTCCTTTACTACAAGTTATTCGTGGCCTTCAGAGTAAAGTTTAGTACTATTCTAACTTCATAACTATAGTCAAATAATAAAATTTTAGTTGTATTCAAAAGTTATAGATATTAAATAAAAATTTAAACCGAAAATTAAAGCAATGTAATTCTAGATCAACTGTATTATTAGAATCCATTAACTATACCGAAAATTTAGCTAATAAATTTATGTGTCTCATTAGTACTTGATATCGTTTGGTCAGGCTCTCATGTGATACTTTCAGTTTTCTTTCCTTTTGTTTTTCTCTCAAATAATATAGTTCCAATTTTGTTCAATTATCAGTTCCAAAATTTTCATCTTTAATTAAGTTAGGAATTTTGATTCTTGCTTTGGGAAATATATGGTCAAAAAATATTTTTGGGACATCTCGAAAATATTAACTGGTAGCATTTTTTCTTCTCCTTGTACAAAATATTTTTAAATCCTGATCTCTCCATTTCAATTTATATAAAACTTACTTGACATGGGACGAATGTTAAGAAAGAAATCAAGACTTTTAGAGTTTGTAATTTTAAATTAAAATGTCAAGAAAGTTGTGTGGCTATAAGAGTTTTGAAACTTGTGGTTTTCTACTTGACGTGATAGAAAAAGTTTATCATTAAAGGTAAAATAAAAATATATAATTATATTACTTCTAAATATAAAAAAGATTCACTCTCCTTGAAACAAATAGAGTATTTTCTATCTCCTATCGACTTATTTTCCTTTTCAAATAAAAATATGAAAAACCTAAATTAAAATGAAATAAATTCATTAAAGTCGTGTCCACTTCTACAATTTGCTGCTTTGCAATTCTTGTCAAACTGTAGCACACCAAACTGAATATAATAAATAAACTTACAAAAGAGATCAGTCTTTGAAGATGATATTCCCTTATTACGGTATTTCATCGCCGTCAACAGTTTAAAAGAATTCTTATTTCACAATTGTGAGCAACTAACAATTTTGGAATTGTACTCAAAGTCTTAGATACCTGATAAAATCTAATTTCACAATTGTAATCAAATGATAATTTTAACTGAATTTAATTAGTTTCTGGGTAAAATTTGGAATATGATAATTTTAATCTGCATGGAATTATTTTAAAAAATATATTTTGGCTTTTTATATCCTATCTCTATCTCATGTCATTTTAAAATTTCTTTGAGAAGAAGGAACTTATGCCTAAATAATCACAAAATTCATATAAAATTGTGATTTAATCTCATCTCAAACCAATTTTCCAAACCTTAGGTCAAATTCTAAGTCTAATCGTGTCTTTAAAAATATTGCTAAGTAAAGTACTAAATTAAAAACAATTGAATAGACGGACATACACACCATATTATCTCAAATTGTGAAAGAGTAAGGTCCAATAACCTGGGTTGTAGCATAAATATAGTAGTTTAATAAATTAATTATAACCACAAAATGAAACAATTAAAGAAGTGCAAGAATCTTCATACAAGAAGCCATAATAAAAGTGGAAAAATAAATACTAAATTTACCTTGGCATGAGAAAAAGTAGGCTACTATCATCTAAACCATGCATATTAGCGGCCATGAGTAGTCCAAATCGATATTGTAGATTTCACTATTTAGATAAAAATCAAACTCTCTATTATTAACGTATTTTTTTTTATTCCTTGAAAGCTTTGAATCGCATGCTGACCTATTTGATTTAGAAATCAAGTTCCGAATGTGATTTACAATTAGGTGATTTTCAATCAGACCCGTTTTAGAGGAAGAACAGATGAACAAGTTCTTTGTCCGAGCTCAGGACCCACAATATTATGAACGGTTAATGATGGCTGAAGGCCACAAGTTCTCCGACATTATCAAATTGGGAGAGCGAATTGAAGAAGGTATCAAGAATGGTATGATTACAAATTTTGAAGCTTTGTAAGCCACTAACAAAGCTTTACAGTACAGTGGTGTGTCTAAAAAGAGAAACGTGGGAGCCGTAATGGTTGCACAACAAGCTAAATCCCCACCCAAATACCAAATTTATCCAACACTTCCTTTCACGTATCAGCCAGTCCCGAACTACCAAGCTCCATCACCCACATACCAAACTCCACCGCCCACATACCAAGCTCCACCACCCACATATCAACCTACCTCGCCCAAATATTCACAACTCGCTCCCGTCTACAACACCTATAATTCCCATCCATCTCACTATCAATCACCCCCTACCCGACCAAACTTCCCTAGGCCTCGTCCTAACTTTGATCGTCGCCCTCCAAAACAATACGCTGCCATAGCCGAACCTATTGACCAGCTGTATGAAAAGCTCAAAACTGCTGGTTACGTCACACCTATCCCTGCTGCCACCCCTGAGAACCCTTCTCAGTGGGTTAACCCAAACAAATCCTGTGCATACCATTCTGGCATGAAAGGACACACCGTCGAAGAATGCCGCTCTCTGAAAGATAAGATACAGACCCTCATTGATAACAAGATTATTGTGGCAAAAGACCCCGCTTCGAATGTCCACAATAACCCTTTACCAGACCATAAGTGTGGAGGTATCGGAAAAGAACTCCATTGTTAGGTTATTTACAACAATAGCCTTAAATTATACAAATACTTAAGGTTATCAAAGTCGAATAATATCTCAGGGATATTTTTGTCGTTCAATATTTAATCTAAAATATTCGTACTTTTATAATAATATATATATAATCAATACATATCGGTT
>ML271455.1:3241-29150 GCA_005239495.1 Nicotiana undulata | reverse complement strand
ATATATATATATATATATATATATATATATATATATATATATATATAATCAATACATATCGGTTAAAAAATGATTCCGAGGATATATCTTGTGGGGGCCACCGTCCAATTAAATACGTATACACCATGAGAATTGGGAACCCAGACGGTTAAATGGTTACACCCCAGACGGTTAAATGGTTAGTCTTTCTTTGTTTAACCTGCGGACTCTTGTCGGTGAAGGGTCCACATCCAAATATCTCTACTTTCCATTGTCCTTTTTTTCTTCTTGGGCTGAAAAGATGGTCAAGCTTGATTCACAAGCAACGCAAAATGCTCTCCGCCTCTTTTCTTCCTAAGGTTTTAGTCCCAAGAATTAATCCAAATAGTTCCTCACCTAATTTTTTAATAAGAAATAGTCAGTGGATATATATATATATATATATATATATATATATATATATATATATATATATAAAATGGGTGTAATAACTGTGTATAATAGATACATAACATAGGTATATCGACTAGTAAAAGTAAATAGTAAATCTGACCGGCTATTTGTGTAATCAACCCTATTAATTTGGAGGTAAAAGATTACTATTCCCATCATAATATCACAAGAGTGTCTACGCGGCGCGCATCCGGATATAGTTGAATTCCCATGCGGATAACGGACACCGAACACCCTGGTGAGAAACCAAAAAATCGCTAACACTGTCGAGTTGAATTAATATCCCACCGTCTGCCCTTATATCCTTTCTTACAGAATGAGTCCTCTTGAGTGGTCTTTGACTACATGTTGGAAAGATTATATTGAACTTATGCGATCTCATTGCAACGTTCCCCTCCCCCTTTTTTTATAGAGATTTTTTGTGAAAATTTCAATCCCAAAGTAGGAGCAGGTGAATAGAGTATCCGAGTAACGAGAATGAGCAAACTCTTTCTTCACAAATGAAGGAATTTCAGCCTAACATTCGTGAAAAAAGAAACCTTAAGAAGCCCCTCTATAGTCTTTCATCTGTTATTTTTTTATATATAATAAGCCATTTTGCTGCTGATTGATGTGAATCGGCCGTTGTGCTTTGATAGCTATTGTGCACAAAGAAGAACGCAGTTTGAAGATGACTCATGTCTCCCACGGGGAGACTGCTTCGTCTTCTCACCCTATTTCTAAAAATTGATTTAGAACCCGTTTAGATTAGCTGATTTGAAGTAGCTAATAAGCATTAGAGGCTTAAAAATTACTTTTAAGTATTGAAACTGGTTTGATAAATAAGTTATTACGTGTTTGGATACATGTGCTGAAATTGATAAGTTGTTGCAATATTTGATAAAAAAAATGCTAATAAGGTCTTTTTCTGCTAAAATGACTTCAAAACCTAAGAACTGTTTACTTATAAGGGCGTAATTTCTTCAAAATTTTAGATTCCAGATCGATTCAAATACAAAATATCCTATTTTTCATTTTATTTTAAATACAATTATGCTTAGATAAGATAATTTTTATGATAAATATAATTTATTTTATGAGAAGCATATAATGATAAGTTATAATAATTAATAATTGACAAAAATTTCTCAGTAAAAATAAACCTAAATAGGACAAAATATTTGAAGAGAAACAAACATTGTCTTCATCACCACAACGCTTAGAAAGTAATACACCGAAAAATTGATATGTCCTCATTTATTACATACAGTTCAAAGATTAATACACATTTACATTGATACAAATATGTAAATGAATAAAGAATTTGCTTATCTTAAATAGTCAATGAGAATTGTAGACTTGAAGGGGTAGGGGGTTTAGGTTGACAAAATACTTGAGGTAGTGATTAGCGATGTCGGAGTTTTGTTCTAAAGAGGAATATTTTAAGGATAAAATAGTAAAAATCTTGGTCAAACTTAAAGTGCGTATAAGCTAAAAATTCATAAGCTTAGGGTGACCAGCTTATGGCTTATTTTTTACTTATAAGCACTTTTAACTTTACCAAACGAGTAAATAAGTCGAAAAATATTTATAAGCTAGTTTGACCAGCTTATAAGCTTAGTCAAACACCCTCTTAAAAAAGGAATGCATCGATCATCCATTTGCTTCTTTAAATGGGCAAATCCTTAGTTGTCTCATGAGACACCAATGCAAGTAGCAGAGACGATAAATTCAGTGGTAGTCAGATAACACCAATCGAGCTAAAACAGATTCTTGCCACAACTAAGAGCCTGTTAGGCTAAGCTTCTGGGAGGCGGAAAGTATTTTTTTTTTCCTCAAAAAAATACTTTTTTAAAAATTGAAGTTGTTTGGCCAAGACGGAGAAGTACTTTTGGCCAGCAGCAAAAGCAATTTTTCTGCTTTTGGGAAGAAGCAGAAAATTCTAGCTTCTTCCAAGAAGCAGAAGCAAAAAATTAATTTTATTCAAGACAAATATCCTCACTAGAAATTTATATTTTACAAATTATTCCTCATTGATTCAGGTTTTTTTTCCCTCGTTTTTATCCTTCTTTTAAATTTAAAGATATCATATACATGAACCATATTGTAACTTTCCAAATTCTTAATTGGCGTTTTTTATTTTTTATTTTTTTCTTTGTGTAATATCTGGTAATTTTACAAATTATCTTAATTTTTTCTCACACTAAAGCAAATTATCTACATCCTTCTTTGGATTATCAATTCTCTTCTTACAAATAATCATTTATAATTTCTTCTCTTGTAGGCTATTAATTCCCCGATCTTTAAAACTGTTATCAAATATAATTTGGAAAAGTTATGTAACGACCCGACCGATCGTTTTGTGTTTTGAGACCCCGTGCCCCTAAATGAGACTTCCCGTAATTTCTTTTACTGATTTATGACTTGCGAGGACAGGTGGTTTGGGATTTGGAGGAGTTTGGAATGGTATAGGTACACTTGGTTCCTTAAGGTTGGCCTTAAAGGCCAAGTTTGACTTCGGTCAACATTCGTAGTAAACGACCTCAGAATCGAGATTCGAAGGTTCCGATAGGTTCGTATGATGATTTCGGACTTGGGCGTATGTTCGGAACGGGTTTTTTATGACCCGGGAGCGTTTCAGCGTCAAATAGTAAAATAAGAATTTCCTTAAGTTCAAATTGAGGTTTGGAACGTGTTTTTGTGTTATCGAGGTCCAAACTAAATTTCGAGATCGGGAATAGTTCCGCTATGTCATTTATGACTTGCTTGCAAAATTAATGTCATTCCGAGTAGTATAGGTAGGTTCGGCGTATTGAAAGCGAATTCAAGAACTTAAGGTTCTTAAGTTTGATCCAATAGATTTTGGGGTATAATTTTTAGATTTAGCGTTGTTTTGGACGTTCCGAAGGCTCGAGCAAGTCCGTATAATGATTAAGGACTTGTTGGTATATTTAGATGGGGTCTCGGGTGGGCCCGGATGCCATTCGGGCATCGAGCGAGGCAAAAACCAGCCTTCAATGACTGCTGGTGCACCAGATCTGGTGCGACCGCAGGTGCGAGACCGCTTTTGCGGTCCCAGCCTCGCAGGTGCGACCCCCCAGGTGGTGTTTCTTATTTCCGCAGGTGGGGATCCCTTTTTCCCAGAAGTGGAGCCGCAGGTGCGACACCATGCCCCCTTCCCCTCCTCCGCAGGTGCGGTCCTCGAGCCGCAGGTGCGAAAAACCCGTAGGCAGTGAGATTGTTTTAAAATATGGGAATTCACCATTTTTGAACATTTACTTCATCCTTCGGCGATTTTTAGAGCATGCAAAGGAGATAATCGACCTAGCTACTGTAAGGTAAGTAATTCCTACCCTAAACTTAGTTTAATACTTGAATTGTTAGGTAGATTAACACATTAATTAGTAGAATTTATGGGTTAGAGTAAAACCTAGTTTTTTATGAAAATGAGCTAATTACCAAAGAATTAGTTATGAAATCATACAAAAACTATATAATGTTGATCCTTAGGCTACGGGTGAGTGTTTCCTTCGAAAATTTCCGGAATCCTAGCATGTGGGCCCGAGGGTGTATTTTGGGATTTTTCAATTTAGGTTGAAATAATCATTTAAATAGAGGAATTTCATACTTTTGAGTGTAAATTGATTTATTTATGCAATATTTGATTAGTTTCGAGTCCTTGGGAGACGAATTTGGAGTTTCGGGCGCATTTTCGACCCGGGGAGTAGACTTGACACGAGGTAAGTCTCCTTTCTAACCTCGTAAGAGGGAATTGTCACCTTAGGTGAAATAAACGGTTTTGTGTGATTAATTGTGGGGGGCTACGTACGTACAATGTGACGAGAGTCCGTGCGTAGTGACTATTCTTGCTATGTGCGGGTAGTTAGGTCCACACCATGTTTTGTGAATTTCATAATCTACCATATGCCTTGTAATTCCTCCGCATGCAAATGTGTTTCATGAAGTTCTCTTAATAGGTGTTTTCTGACGAATCATTATCATTTTTGGAAAAAGAATTTAAAGAAAATGTTATGCTTCTGTGTGACCGCTTCGCAATATATATATTCCGCGAGCGGAGTGATTGTTTCCACTACTCTCATGGGAGCGGGCCATACACCACGGCAGGTTAATAGATACATCTATGGTCCGCGTCGTTCGACCCTCCGGCAGTGAACAATTACTATTATGTTGTCCCAAACCGTACCTTCTGATATATATTGTGCACATGCTGCCTATTTGGTGTCATTCATGACTTAAATTGTTAAATGACTTAAGATGATAGATTTGAAGTTTTGCATGTTAGAGTTTTGACTCGAAGTAGATCTCGCTCCTTGCTCGATATTCACTTTTCTATTATTCATGTGTACTTGTTACTCTCTTTAAGTTATACACATAATTACACTGTTTGGACCCTAGTAAGTGTCAAGTCGACCTCTCGTCACTACTTCTTCGAGATTAAACTGGATACTTACTGGGTACATATTATTTTATGTGCTCATGCTACACTCTGTACTTAATTGTACAAGTTCTGAGGCAGGTGCATCTGGGTATCAGTCCGGAGCTCGTCCCTGACTCATACTTGGTTTAGACTTCTCGGTGAGCTGCTTTCCCTGACGACTTCCAGCAGCACCTTAAAGTTTTCTTTCTTTGGATTTTATCTGTCTATATTTTTCTCAGACAGTAGGGCAGACTTGTATTCTTTTGGATTCTCATTCTATTAGATGCCTGTAAACTTGTGACACTAGTTCTTGGCACACACGTAGTAGATATTGTATTTTGGGCTGTAAATATTACTTATGACTATCATGGCTATTCCTGTTTAAGATTGCCTAAGTTATCCGTTTGCTTAATGTCTTAGATCTAAATTATGAAATTGTTGGGAATGTTTTGATAAATTAAATGAAACTTAATAGTAAATTGATGTTGGCTTGCCTGGCAACGGTGTCGGGCGCCATCGCGACCTGATTTAGGATTTGGGTCGTGACAACATGGTATCAGAGCTCTAGGTTCACGTAGGTCTCACAAGTTATGGGCAAACCCAATAGAGTCTTGCGGATCGGTACAAAGACGTCTGTATTTATCTTCAGGAGGCAATAGGGTGTTAGGAAATCTCCCTTTATTCATCTTTTGTCATGCAGTTGATGGTATACTAAATCTTACTCTTCTATTCTCTCACAGATGGTGAGGACGCGCGCAATCGACGTTCCGGACCAAGGAATGGCCGCTACCCTCGTTATTCGAGGCTGTGGCAGAGGTCGGGGGAGGGCACCGACCCGAGGTAGGGGAAGAGGGCATCCCAGAGATGTTCCAGTTGCACCACCAGCGGATCCCATTACTGAGGAGCAGGGCGAGGTTCCCCCAGCAGATCATGCCCCGTTGGACTTTATGACAGCGCCAGGATTTCAAGAGGCCATGGGCCGTATGATGCGGTTCATGGAAACCATTACTCAGGCTGGTTTATTTCCAGCGGATCCTGCTATATCTCAGGCAGGAGGGGGAGCATAGACCCCCACTGCCCAGGCTGCGAGACATACAACAGCAGTATATCAAACCCTGGGTACACTGCCCGTGGGCGGCCCCCAGCTAGTAGCATCAACACCTGAGCTCAGACTAGCTGCAGACGGCGATCCGCAGAAGCTATTGGATAGATGGACCAGATTGCACCCTCATGTGTTCGGATGTGAGCGTCATGAGTACGCACAGGACTTTATTGATAGGTGCAGAGATAGACTGCACAACATGAGGATACTGGAGTCCCATGGAGTTGATTTCACTACCTTCCAGTTAGAGGGTAGGGCCCGCAGGTGGTGGCCGTCCTATATTCTTGGCAGACCGGCAGGTTCTCCTCCCCTTACTTGGGAGCAGTTCACTCAGTTGTTC
This sequence comes from Nicotiana undulata, assembly GCA_005239495.1. Lineage (NCBI taxonomy): Eukaryota > Viridiplantae > Streptophyta > Magnoliopsida > Solanales > Solanaceae > Nicotiana > Nicotiana undulata. Next base: position 22,859 of record ML271455.1, on the reverse strand, counting down.
CTGGACAGATATATCCCACCCTCTGAGAGGGAAGAACTGCGGTATCATTTTGAGCAGCTGGAGCAGGGTCAGGTGTCAGTGACTGACTACGAGGCTAGGTTTTCTGAGCTATCTCGTCATGCACTCATGATACTTCCTACTGATGCAGAGAGAGTGCAGAGGTTTGTATCGGGGTTGCACTCCGGTATTAGGGCCAACATGGCCCTAGAGGTGGAGATGAGGACTCCCTATCAACTTGTGGTCGATATTGCTCGCCGGATTGAGGGTTATCGATCGAGGGGCAGAGAGCAGAGTCAGCAGGATAAGAAAGCCAGATTTTCTGGGGATTTTAGAGGTGCCCCAGCCAGGGGCAGAGGTCAGTTCGGTAGAGGCCAGCCTAGTAGGCCTCCATATTCAGCACCCCCCCACCTCCCCGAGGTGTTCCAATGAGGCCTTATTTCAGCGTTATACCGGATAGTTCTTACCACCGCCAGCTATTTAGGGTTCCTCTAGCGGATATCCTGGTCATCAGGGGTCTTCCAACCCTTACTTCAGTGCTATGCCAGAGAGTTCACATCGCCCTCCACCCATTCAGGGTTCTTCTTCCGGGCAGTAGGCCATGGTACCGGGAGGTTTTTATGAGTGTTGGGATCCAGGTCACATGAATAGGTATTGTCCCAGGCTTCGAGGCAAGACATTGCAGCAGGGCCACCAGCCTATGAGATCAGCACCAGAGGTTCGGCCACCCATAGGTGGAGGGCAGGCTAGTAGGGGTCGTCCCAGGGGTGGAGGCCAGGCAGGGGAATCCCAGTCAGCTCCTGTTTATTCCGGTGGAGATCAATCATCCGACGCTCCATCCAGATTCTATGCTATTCCGGCCAAATCAGATGCAGTGGCCTCAGATGCCGTGATCACATGTATTATTTCAGTATGCGGTAGAGATGCCTCGATATTATTCGATCCAGGGTCCACTTATTCATATGTATCCTTGTTTGCTCATTCCCTGGATATTTCTCGTGAGTCCTTGGGTACTCCTATTTATGTGTCCACTCCTGTGGGTGATTCTGTGGTTGTGGACCGGATTTATCGATCCTGTGGAGTTACATTCTGTGGGTTCGAGACCAGAGAGGACCTCTTGTTGCTTGATATGGTTGATTTTGAGGTCATCTTGGTCATGGATTGGATTTCTCCTTATCATGCCGTTCTAGATTTCCATGCCAAGACTGTTACTCTAGCCATGTCCGAGTTGCTAAGATTGGAGTGGAGGGGTTCCTCAGTTAGTGCAGCTAGCCGGGTTATTTCTTTCATGAAGGCTCAACATATGGCCGAGAATGGTTGTTTGTCTTATCTTGCTTATATGTGGGACACCACTGTCGAGTCTCCCACGATTGATTCAGTTCCAGTAGTTCAAGAGTTTGCTGATGTATTCCCTTCAGACCTTCCAGGCATGCCACCGGATTGTGAAATTGATTTTTGCATTGACTTAGCTTCAGGCACCCAGCCTATGTCTATTCCCCCATACTGTATGGCTTCGAAAGAATTGAAGGAATTGAAAGAACAACTTGAGGATTTTTTGTCTAAGGGGTTTATCAGACTGAGCGTATCACCTTGGGGGTGCTCCAGTGCTATTTGTGAAGAAGAAAGATGGGACTATGCGGATGTGCATTGATTACCGCCAGTTGAACAAGGTCACCATCAATAACAAGTACCCGTTGCCGCGTATCGATGATTTGTTTGACCAGTTGTAGGGTTCTCGGTTGTTCTCTAAGATTGACTTGAGATCGGGGTACCATCAGTTGAAGATTCGGGACTCGGATGTTCCGAAGATTGCCTTTCGTACGGGATATGGTCATTATGAGTTCCTGGTGATGTCCTTTGGCTTGACTAATGCCCCAACAACATTTATGGACTTGATGAACAGGGTGTTCAGGCCTTATATTGATTCTTTTCTCATTGTCTTTATTGATGACATTCTGATTTACTCACATAGTCTGGGGGAGCACGAGCAGCATTTGAGAGTTGTGCTCCAGACTTTGCGAGAACAGAAGTTGTATGCTAAGTTCTCCAAGTGTGAGTTTTGGTTAGATTCTGTGGGGTTCTTAGGACATGTGGTATCTGGAGAGGGTATCAAGGTTGATACTAAGAAGATTGATGCAGTTCAGAGTTGGCCACGCCCTATTTCAGCTACAGATATCGGGAGCTTCTTGGGTCTAGCAGGTTATTATCGCCGATTTGTGGAGGGTATTTTATCCATTGCAGCTCCTTTGACTAGATTGACTCAGAAGAATGCCCCGTTCCGATGGAACGACGAGTGTGAGACGAGCTTTTATAAGCTCAAGACATCATTGAACTTAGCACCAGTTCTAGTATTACCTTCCAGTTCTGGGATGTATACAGTTTATTGCAACTCTTCGCGCGTTGGTTTGGGATGTGTGTTGATGCAGGAGGGGCGAGTTATTGCATATGCTTCACGTCAGGTGAAGGTCCATGAGAAAAATTATCATGTGCACAATTTGGAGTTGCGGCGATTGTTCATGCTCTTAAGATTTGGAGGCACTACCTGTATGGGGTGTCTTGTGAGGTTTATACAGACCACCGCAGCTTGCAACACTTGTTCAAGTAGAGGGATCTCAATTTGAGGCAGCGTAGGTGGCTTGAGTTTCTGAAGGATTATGACATCACCATTCTTTACCATCTGTGCAAGGCAAATGTGGTAGTAGATTCCTTAAGCAGGAAGGCAGAGATTATGGGTAGCTTGGCTTATATTTCAGCAGAGGAGAGACCTCTAGCTTTGGACACCTCAGTCCTTGGCTAATCACTTGGTGAGGCTGGACCTTTCAAAGCCCCGCAGGGTTTTTGCGCGTGTGGTTGCTCATTCTTTATTATGGGGGAGATCCAGGCTCGGCAATTTTATGATCCGCGCTTGGCAGAGCTATAGGGGACAGTGGTGCAGGGTGGTGCCAAGGAAGTTTCTAGCGGTGAGGATGGTGTTCCGAGGCTTCAGGGTCGCTTATGTGTCCCTAATGTTGATGGCCTGAGGGAGAGGATTCTAGAGGAGGCTCACAGTTCACGGTATTCTATTCATCCTGGTGATACGAAGATGTATCGTGACTTGAAACAACAATTCTGGTAGAGGCGGATGAAGAAAGACATAATGGAGTATGTGGCTAGGTGTCTAAATTGCCAGCAAGTTAAGTATGAGAACCAGAGGCCAGAAGGCCTACTTCAGCAGATGCCTATACCTGAGTGGAAATGGGAGCGCATCACTATGGACTTCGTAGTTGGGTTGCCTTGGACTTTACGGAAGGTTGATGTAGTTTGGGCAATTGTGGACAGGTTGATCAAGTCGGCGCATTTCATTCCAGTAGCTACTACTTATACTTCGGAGAGGTTAGCCCAGATCTACATGCGGGATATAGTTCGGTTGCACGGTGTGCCTGTGTCCATTATATCAAATCGAGGTCCTCAGTTCACCTCGCACTTCTGGAGGGCATTGCAGAGTGAGTTGGGTACCCGGGTAGAACTCAACACATCATTTGACCCTCAGACAGACGGGCAGTCAGAGCGGACAATTCAGATATTGGAGGACATGCTCAGGGCATGTGTGATTGACTTCGGAGGTCCGTGGGACCAGTTCTTTCCTTTGGCCGAGTTTGCCTACGATAATAGTTATCAGTCCAGCATTGAGATGGCTCCATTTGAGGCTTTGTATGGTCGGCGATGTCTTTCCCCTATCGGGTGGTTTGAGCCTAGCGAGGCCAGGTTATATGGCACTGACTTGGTGAAGGATGCTTTGGAGAAAGTAAAGTTTATTCAGGAGAGGCTTCGCACACCACAGTCCATACAGAAGAGTTACGCGGATCAAAAGGCGCGTGATGTATCATTTATGGAGGGAGAGAAAGTTCAGTTGAAAGTCTCGCCGATGAAGGGTATTATGAGGATTGGGAAGAAGGGCAAGCTGAGCCTAAGGTTAATAGGTCCATTCGAGGTGTTGAGGCAAGATGGAAAGGTGGCTTATGAGCTTGCTTTGCCTCCAAGTTTATCAGGAGTTCATCCGGTCTTTCATGTGTTCATGCTCCGGGGATACCACGCTGACATCTCTCACGTGGTAGATTTCAGCACCATTCAGCTGGATGAGAGGTTAGGCTACGAGGAGGAGCCAGTTGCTGTTATTGACATGCAAGATCGCCAGTTGAGGTCCAAGAGGGTTTTCGCTAGTGGAGGGTCCAACCAGTCGAGGAGGCGACTTGGGAGTCCGAGGAGGACATGCGCAGCAGATATCCACACTTATTAAGCACTCCAGGTATGATTCTAGACCCGTTCGAGGATGAACGTTTGTTTAAGAGGTGGAGAATGTAACGACCCGACCGGTCCTTTTGTGTTCTGGGACCCCGTGCCCCTAAATGAGACTTCCCGTAGTTTCTTTTATTGATTTATGACTTGTGGGGACGGGTGGTTTGGGATTTGGAGGAGTTTGGAATGATATAGAAACACCTGGTTCCTTAAGGTTGGCCTTAAAGGCTAAGTTTGACTTTGGTCAACATTCATAGTAAACGACCTCGGAATCGAGATTCCAAGGTTCCGGTAGGTTCGTATGATGATTTCGGACTTGGGCATACATTCAGAACGGGTTTTGGATGACCCGGGAGCGTTTCAGCGTCAAATAGTGAAATAAGAATTTCCTTAACTTCAAATTGAGTTTTGGAACGTGTTTTTGTGTTATCGAGGTCCAAACAAATTCTGAGACAGGGAATAGTTCCGCTATGTCATTTATCACTTGCTTGCAAAATTTGGTGTCATTCCGAGTAGTATAGGTAGGTTCGGCGTATTGAAAGCAAATTCAAGACCTTAAGGTTCTTAATTGTGATCCAATAGGTTTTGGGGTATGATTTTTAGATTTAGCATTGTTTTGGACGTTCCGAAGGCTCGAGCGAGTATGTATAATGATTTAGGACTTCTTGGTATATTTGGACGGGGTCTCGGGTGGGCCCGGATGCCATTCGAGCATCGAGCGAGGCAAAAACCAGCCTTAAATGACTGCTGGTGCACCAGATCTGGTGCGACCGCACCTGCGGAGGGCTAGCCGCAGGTGCGAGACCGCTTTTGCAGTCCCAGCCTCGCAGATGCGACCTCCAAGTGGAGTTGCCTATTTCCGCAGGTGCGGATCCCTTTTTCGCAGAAGCGGAGCCGCAGGTGCGGACTCCGCTCCGGAGGTGCAAAACCAGACTCCCTTCCCCTCCTCCGCAGGTGCGAGATTTTTCTCGTAGATGCAAGACCGCAGGTGCGGTCCTCGAGCCGCAAGTGCGAAAAACCTGTAGGTAGTGAGATTGTTTTAAAATACGAGAATTCACCATTTTTGTACATTTACTTCATCTTTGGGCGATTTTTAGAGCATGCAAAGGAGATAAACGACCTAGCTACTGTAAGGTAAGTAATTCCTACCCTAAACTTAGTTTAATACTTGAATTCTTAGGTAGATTAACACATTAATTAGTAGAAATCATGGGTTAGAGTAAAACCTAGGTTTTTATGAAAATGAGCGAATTATCAAATAATTAGTTATGAAATCATACGAAAACTATATAATGTTGATCCTTAGGCTATGGGTGAGTGTTCCCTTCGAACATTTCCGGAATCCGAGCATGTGGGCCTGGGGGTGTATTTTGTAATTTTTATATTTAGGTTGAAATAATCATTTAAATAGAGAAATTTCATACTTTTGAGTATAGATTGATTTATTTATGTAATATTTGATTAGTTTCGAGTCCTTGGGAGACAAATTTAGAGTTTCGGGCGCATTATCCAACCGGGGAGTAGACTTGACACGAGGTAAGTCTCCTTTCTAACCTCGTAAGAGGAAATTGTCCCCTTAGGTGAAATAAACGATTTTGTGAGATTAATTGCGGGGGGCTACGTACGTACAATGTGACGAGAGTCCGTGCGTAGTGACTATTCTTGTTATGTCCGGGTAGTTAGGTCCACACCATGCTTTGTGAAAATTTCATAATCTACCATATGCCTTGTAATTCCTTCACATGCAAATGTGTTTCATGAAGTTCTCTTAATAGGTGTTTTCTGACGAATCATTATCATTTTTGGAAAAAAGAATTTAGAGAAAATGCTATGCTTATGTGTGACCGCTTCACAATATATATATTTCGCGAGCGGAGTGATTGTTTCCACTACTCTCATGGGAGCGGGCCGTACGCCACAATAGGTTAATAGATGCATCTATGGTTCCCTCCATTCGATCCTCCGGTAGTGCACATTTATTATGTTGTCCCAAACCGTACCTTATGATATATATTGTGCGCATGTTGCCTATTTGGTGTTATTCATGACTTAAATTGTTAAATGACTTGAGATGATAGATTTGAAGTTTTGCATGTTAGAGTTTCGACTCGAAGTAGATCTCGCTCCATGCTAGATATTCACTTTTCTATTATTCATGTGTACTTGTTACTCTCTTTAAGTTATACACATAATTACACTGTTTGGGCCCTAGTAAGTGTCAAGTCGACCTCTCGTCACTACTTCTTCGAGATTAGACTGGATACTTACTTGGTATATATTATTTTATGTGCTCATGCTACACTCTATACTTAATTGTACAGGTTCTGAGGCAGGTGCATCTCGGTATCAGTCCGGAGCTCGTCCCTGACTCATACTTGGTTTAGACTTCTCGGTGAGCTGCTTTCCCTGACGACTTCCAGCAACACCTTGGAGTTTTCTTTCTTTTGATTTTATCTGTCTATATTTTTCTCAGACAGTAGGGCAGACTTGTATTCTTTTGGATTCTCATTCTATTAGATGCTTGTAAACTTGTGACACTAGTTCCTGGCACACACGTAATAGATATTATATTTTGGGCTGTAAATATTAATTATGACTATCATGGCTATTCCTGTTTAAGATTGCCTAAGTTATCCGTTTGCTTAATGTGTTAGATCTAAATTACGAAATTGTTGGGAATATTTTGATAAATTAAATGAAACTAAATAGTAAATTGATGTTGGCTTGCCTGGCAACGGTGTCGGGCGCCATCGCGACCTGATTTAGGATTTGGGTTGTTACAAATTACCTACAAATAGGTAATAAATTTATAATTGGATCACATAATCTATATATTATTAAAAGAAGAAGAAAAAGTCTCCACACTAAGACAAATACAGCCTCGCAATAGGCCACTTGGCAATTCAGGACAAAGTTAGTTACGTTAGGTAATAATTAGTTTCTTTTTGAATTTAAATTTTAAAAAATTATATTATGCATCATGTGTTTTTAATAATTAGTTACTCTTTTTGAATTTTAATTTAAACATACTTAACTATTTTTTTTCCTTATATATTTTTAATTATTTCTATTTTACGCTCAATGCCATATTTCAAGTTTGACACTTAGAATTATCTTGTTACAACTACCATAGTTATAAAAAAATTTATCCGACGAAATTCTTCCACCGATTTGGAATTCAACTATTATGCTAATGAAGGCATTACTGTAGATATTGATGAAGGATGGGCCTTCTGGTATTCCTTTAGAAATGCAAGGCAAGTCTTCTACTAATATACATGCGTTGTGTGATAGAATTAAAAATGAAATTATTGAGAACTGTTATCATGAGTGAGTGACCTTGCTTATTATTTCATGGTTGATTATCAATACATAGTAATTTTGTGGAATTTACTTCTAATTCATACTGAAGGATGTATTTTGATTATTCAATTCATCATGTAAACAATAAGTAATTATACTAGATAATATTATATGCTTTGGTATAATTATATATGTTATATTGATTTAAATCTTTGATATTTATGTTTACTATATATTTTATATTTTAATAAATAAAAGTCTTTTACGATAAATATTTAAGTTTATTTTTCTCTTGAAAATAATTATAAGACCTTGATACTATCCTTTTTGGTAATTTGACATTCAAAAGTACTTTTTAGAAAGATCGGCCAAACACAATTTGGTTACCAGATGTTGCATAAAGTACTTAAATGAATTGGCCAAACACAAATTTTATGTTTCGAAAGTATTTTTGGATAAAGCACTTCTGGAAAAAAGTACTTATCAAGGGAAAACTACCCGATATACCTACCTAATCAAAAGTAATTACCCGTAATCACCCATTTTAAAAGTAATTATATCAAATACCTATTTTATTACAACTAATTACCTGGTCAGCCTAATATATAATTAGCTTCCTTTTTACCTCCACACCGATTCTCATTGTTGCCGCTATCCATTTCTCAAGGAGAAGCAGCAAACTGTAACGACCCGGTCGGTCGTTCTGAGAGTTTAGTCTCGTTTCCCTGTTCTTGTTTTATCATGTGTTGCTTAGCCCATTTATGTGATGTCGGTTCGGTTGGTCCGAGTTTGGAGTGGTCGTGGTGAGAAATGAGACACTTAGTCTTTTAAGTTGGCTTAATAGCTGGAAAAGTCAACCAGGAGTTGACTTATAAGTACATGACCTAGGAATGTAGTTTTTATAGCTCGGATAGCTTCGTTAGGTGATTTGGGACTTAGGAGTGTGCTCGGAATGTTATTTTGAGATCCGGAGTAGAATTAGGCTCGAATTGACGAAATTGAGTTTTTGGCAATTTCCGATTGGCAGTGGAAAATTAGCTATCGGGGTTGGAATGGAATTCCAAAAGTTAGAACACAGTCGTATTGTCATTTTGGTTATGTGTGTAAACTTTCAGGTCATTCGGAGGTGGTTTGGATAGTTTCGGCATCGTTGGTGAGTTTCAGAAGTTTGAAAATCCTTAGGCTTGAATCATGGGTTGATTTGGCGTTTCGATGTTGTTTTGGATGTTCCGGGGGTTTGACTAAGTTTGGGTGACCATTTATGACTTGTTGGTACTTTTGGTTGAGGTACCGAGGTCCTCGAGGTGAGTTCGGATGGTTGATAGATTGGTTTTTGGCACTTGAGAGCTGCTGGTGTGAATTTTGCTGGTTTTCCGCACCTGCGAAAGAGGATCCGCATGTGCGAGGTCGCTTGTGTGGTTTGGGAGCCGAAGATGCGGAATCTGAGGAGTTGGGATTTTTTTCGCAGAAGCGGAACATTTGGTCGCATGTGCGGACCGCAGGTGCGATAGTATTGACCGCAGATGCGAAATTGGACCTTAAGTGAAATTTCCGTAGAAGCGCACCTGGGATCGTAGGTACGTGTCCATAGGTGCGGTTGAAAGACCACATGTAAGGTTTCACTGGGTAGATCATATAAATAGCAACCTTCGCGAGTTTTGGTTTATTTCATCAAAGATTTCATACGGGTTGGAGCTTGAGGGAGCGATATGAAGAGGGAAATCAAGGGAAATTCGTGGAGGTAAGATTTTTGGACAAAAAACCCATTCCCATGGTGTTATTTGACTGATTAAGGGTGAAATTTATGGAAATTAGTGACTAAATTTGGGGGTTTAGGGCTTAAAATTAGAGGGCACAAATTGGGGATTTGAGGGGCCATTTGGGGTCCGATTTTGATGTATTTGGTATGTATGAACTCGTGAGAGCGTAAGGATTCTAGTTTGGTGACTCTTATCGGAATCCAAGACGTGGGCCCGGGGCTTAGGTTTGGCCAATTTCCGGATTTTTGGTTAAATTTGATAATTTTTGAGTGGGCTTTGTTCCTTAGCATATATTGATGATATAAATATGATTTTGGGTTAGATTTGGAGCAATCGGAGGCCGAGTTAGAGGCAAAAACATTGTGGACTAGGATTTTATCCTATTTGAGGTAAGTAACATTTCCAAACTTGGTTCTGAGGGTTCGAAACTCCGAACTACTTGTTATCTGATTAGAATTGGTGACGCACATGCCACGTGACGGGCGTGCGGGCGCGCACCATGAGACTTCTGCCCTGATTCATTCCATGGCACCGTTTAGTGATTATTCCCTGATGATATATGTGCTTCTATCAATGTGAATAATGCGAACATGTTAGAAATCATGATAAATTATATATTAAGGCTTCATGCCGATACTGCTGATACCCAAGTGGTCGTTTACATGAAAACATGCTAGAAATCATGCTAGATATTATGTTAGGGCTTCACCACTGTTAAGACCTGAGTGGTCATTTATGACTGTCATCTCATGTGTTTCATTGATAGTATATACTCAGTCCTTTCATAGCATATCATATCATGTCTCAGTCTCGGTAATTGTCGATTTCGTGCATTATATCATTGATCCGGGCTAGTTCATGAATTGTGAGCCCATATGAGCGAGACTAGAGAGTGATGATTGCGTGAGGACGAGAGCCTGATATTGAGTGACAGTATGGGATCGGGCTGCACGCCGCAACGAGATATTGATTATGCCTTCGTTGTCTTGTTATAGCGTTTGGGCTAAGAGGAGCCCCTCTGGAGTCTTTACACCCCCAGCGAGCGCATATATATTTGAGGGATGGATCTTCCCGGGACATGGATCTTGTCCGAAGTGATGATATTGAGGGATGGATCTTCCTTGGACATGGATCTTGTCCGAAGTGATGATATTGAGGGATGGATCTTCCCTGGACATGGATCTTGTCCGAAGCGATGATATTGAGGGATGGATCTTCCTTGGGCATGTCCGAGCATTGTATTTAGGAGATAGATCTTCTCCGCGGGGCTGGGTTGGCCTTCCTTAGTACTGAGTGACTATGGCCACCTGTGTTTATTTATATTCCGGTATGGATCTTCCCTGGGCCCTGAGAGCCATATAAGTACTGAGTGGATTCATATATGAGAGATTGTGAGCACTATGTGAATTTCATACAGTTGACATATTGGCATGTAGAGTACACGGAGTTATACATGAGTTACTGATTATATCTGAATCATTATGTTTTATTTCATTATCGGTTAGAACTATGAACATGCCTAGATTTCGTATGATGTTTTCATTTCATTTATTGAGGTTCAGTACGTCACTACCTCTTAGCCCATAGTTTGGGTTCGTTACTTTTGAGTTGGTGTACTCACGTTACCCCCTGGACCTTGTGTGCAGATCCAGGTACATCGGGACGCAGTAGCAGTTGCTGACTTGCTGTCATAGTTTCTTTTGGAGTCTTCGAGGTAGCCGCTGGCGATTGCAACCTCGTTTTCTCCTTCTTTACCTTCCTATTGCATTTTATTATTTCAGACAGTGTTATGTCAACTTTGTATTTCGACATTTTTTTATAGTAGCTCGTGACTCGATGACACTAGTTCTGGGATTTTTTTTTAAAATTTATGTCTTAATGGTGTTACACTTTTTAATAATTTTATAAATGAGACTTTTGCTGTAAATGTAGAGAAATATCTGAAAGAAATATTAAATCAAATGAAATGTGCGGCTGGCCTGATTTCATGATAGGCGCCATCACGACCGGGTTGGTTTTTAGGTCGTCACAAGTTGGTATCAGAGCTCTAGGTTATATAGGTCTCACCGGTCATGAGCAGGTTTAGTAGAGTCTTGCGGATCGGTACAGAGACGTCTGTACTTATCTTCGAGAGGCTGCAGAACATTTAGGAAATCCCACATTCTTGAATTCTTGTCGTGCGAATCCATTTATTAAGCCAAAATCATAACTCTTTGGACTCCTTTCATGTATTCGAATGCGCACGTGAGCGCTCGGTATCAGCTGTGTATTGACGACTTTTGATTTCCACGGGTGAGGTGCGAGATGTGATTTTAGCATGTTGATAATGGGCCAGTCTGGAGGACTTGAGGCCGGGTTTTTTGTCTGTGGCTTGAGTGCCGAGTTTCGATTGTGTGAACACGTGCATTTGGGACTTATATGTCCGTTTGTGTCCTTATTGGTGGGATTTTGTGAGTGGATGACTATGTGGCGAGTGTGATTCGATGGTGAGATGTGTTCAGATTGTTTGATTGTGACAAAAATAATTGGTTGGATATGTAGCAAGGACTACTGAGTGTTTGAATTCTGTCTCGAGTTGGCCTATGGCATCGACTTGTGAGTGTATTGAAATACCTCTCATGTAGTTTAGTTGTGGAAGGAAGTGGAATCTTCCTGTTGTGTTATGAGTTCGTGGTGATGTATTTTGGGCGGACCAATGCCCATCAACATTCATGTATTTGATTAACAGTGTATTCTAGCCATATCTGCACTGCTTTGTTATGGTATTAATTGATGGCATCCTGTCATACTCACGTAGCCAGGAGGAGCATACTCAACATTTGAGGATGGTATTATAGAGATTGAGGGATGAGGAGCTTTATGTGAAGTTATCCAAGTGTGAATTTGGCTCAGTTCAGTAACATTCTTGGGACACGTGGTGTCCAGTGAGGGTATTCAGATGGTCAGACGAGTGTGGAAAGAGCTTTCAGAAGCTCAAGATTGCTTTGACCACATCTCTAGTGTTAGTTCTGCCATCAGCTTCCGGTTCTTATACCGCATACTGTGATGCCTCGAGGGTAGGCATTAGTTGTTTTTAATGCAGGAGGATAAAGTGATTGCACAATAGCTATGATTTTTTGAAGGGTATAGAGAGATATTAGTTTTAGGCTAAGAAGGCGGGGTTATATCCTACGGGGTGTCCTGAGGTTGTGTGATCCTTATGTTGTTTTATAGCAAGTTCTCTTTTACTAGTGGTTGATATATGTTGTAAGTTGAGTTTAGATTGCTTGTGGAAGACATGACCATTACAATGGTGAAAGCGAGATTGGCAGATGATTCGATATATCGGATGATTTGTGTTATATGAGCTTAAGAAGTATTTTGTTGAATCTCACTACGGTATTGTGGCAGTGATAGCGTAAGGGCATCGTGAGTTGTTGTTGTATTGATCTTTGGCTTTGAGCCAAGTGGGGGAGTCATCTAATGATAAGTTGGTTGTAAAATTATGTGAGGTATTGGTTCCAGTTCGAGGTATACTGGTGAATCTGTTATAACCTGCAAAGGTGGAGTTGAGAATGACTCGAGTAATGAGAACTTGGAATACATGTAGTAATACACTCTATGGGTAATTGGGTTTTATTGAACGTCTGAGTTGTAATTGTAAAAGGTGTAGTGTGTGCAGAGTAGGAAATTGCCTGGTTGTTTAGGGGTGTACGTTACTCCCCTGAGTGTTGGTGTGTTAACAAGGGCACAGACCGTTCGACCTTTTTGATCAGTTAATTGAGATTTGCGTAGGGTAGACTACTCTTGAGAATGGTTCTGATGGATTCGAGGTTTATACATAACAATTGGGAATCTTCAAGATGTGTAATTGGCTAGAACTGAGATTTATGTTGGAGGGTGTCTAGATTTTTGCCAATTTTGCATTATCGTGGATTCTACATATTAGTATTAGGAAAGTGAAGGTGATGGATTTAGATTCACAGGAAGTCTCTTCAGGGTAAGTATTTTGAATGTGGTACTTTTGTGGATATTTGAGAGAGTATTCAACGGATTACGAGCCTTAGACGGTACGGTCTTATGCTTGGGTCTCGTGTGGTGAGTTTAGGTTGAGAATTGAGGTATTATGGAAAGGAGATGTATCAATTCGAATGTAAGTCAAAAGGAACTTGGATAAATAGGACAACTTTGTGGTAGGTCGGATCGGCATGGCAATGGATATGATTAGTTCTTTGGGTGTTTATGAGGCAATGAGTTTTTACAGGTGTTTCTTAGCAATGCTCTGGGTTTTGGTGACCTGCGTAGCTTGGTTGAGTTAGAAGGATTCAGTCTTGATGGTTGGGTGTTGTACAAACGGGATTCAGATAGTTTCTAATAGTTTCTACCACGGTTAGAGATGTATATTTTCTACTGTCTTGAGGTGCAGGTGATGTATGGTCATTTTGCTTCTAAACGGGATCATATGGAAAGTTCTTGGCTTGTTGGGTACGTAGTTTCTTGTGGCTCGGAAGGGATCATGAAGTTCTCATATTTATCATAGGATGGCATGGTGCATGCGGCATGTTGAGTATGGTGGAGATTTACATGTGTGAGGTCGCAATTCAGTTTTGGAAGGAAGGCCATAAATTCTTAGGCAGCGTGGGCAATTTCAGATGACCAGGTCAATGATATCACTAATTGGCGGGGCTTGATGAGGGTATACATTTCAGAAAGGGCAATGTGTGGAGTTAAGGGTGCTTCATTGGTATTGCAAAGCTCTCTTATTGGATCGACTGCTGATATTCAAGGTTGCTTGGTGACACAGAAGAATTATAGGGGTATCCCTCGTGGAATGATTGAGTATTAGGGATGTGTTATATATTCGAGCGGTGGAGTTGGGATCAGATATGGTAATTTGTGCACTTCATGGATTTCGAGATTGAGAGTTCTCATAAACAGATTATTTTGTGGTTGTGGACTGTGAGGGTGTGAGCAACGCTAGTCAAATGTTAGTAAATGCCATGATTCAATCATTGTGAACCTTCAGAGAGTTATCTATCTATTGTGGGTGACCAGAGTTGATTTAGGGTTATTGGTAGGCCCAATATGAGTATGTGTTCTGCACCAGGTTGGAATTGTTGACTCCGAATTGCTAATATTGAGGGATGTACCATTCGATTGTCATTGAGTTTATTCATATTCTGGAGTGATCTATGAGTTACCCTTTGGTGCTGCGAGGAGTGGTGATTGTTGGTTATATGCACATATGGTGCGGATTTATTTGGTCTTTATAGCGGGATTTGAGTAAGGTAAGTAATTGGGTATTGCGGGATTGAGACGTATTGGGTATGTTCTTTCTGATTCGTCTGGCATGGTATCATATGATTCCCCCGTGGTTAAGGTAATGCACTTGGAGTACTTGATGTCGAATTGCGCATGGTTATTGATTTTGAGCAAGGTGGCTTGAAGTATTTCATGCGGACTAGCATTTGGATGGGATCACGCATTGCAACAGAGTTATGTAGAGGTATGACTCTCGGTGTCGGATCCGTGTGTTTTGATTTTACGATGTGTGCTAGGCTCATAGCATGGTGTTGTGATGGTACTTGTTAAGTTGGCAAGATAGTCCTATCGAGTGAATCTTTTCTATGATTTGAGTACGTTGGGATGTTGCTATTGAGTGCATGACTTGCACATGTCATGTCTTTGGATTGTATTGATGCATCATGTCATCAAAGTGGTTGTGTTGGATGAGCAGAGGTCATTGGGACTAGAATGATTACTACCAGAGTATACTACAACATGGTTGGAAGGATGATATCAGAAGTTGGCTTAGAAATCTGCTATAGTTCCTGTCGGAGAAAGAGAGAGCTCCATGATTGGCTGATCGGACTAATGGTTGCTAGTTTCTATGTGTTTCTTTCATCATCGACAAGATATGAAAGTTTTAGAGCGAGGCATTTCTTGATAAAAGGTTATGTACCAGTATTGGGTTGTTTTGAGCAGCTATTGTGATTAGGAGTTATCTCTATGAGTGTTTGAGTCATGCGGTATATTATGTGATTACATCTTGGGTTACGGATATGGCTTGATACATCGTGTTCAGACTTATTCAGTTTATAGTTGTGGAAATTTTGATCTTGTAAATTATTTCAGAAGTGGAAATTTGGTTCTAAGGTTTTTGGGTCAGGCTGGATTTTGAAATTTTAACTGTGTCGTGCTATTGGACCTATATGGGATAGGGTGACGTGGGATCACCCCTGGGTATGTTCATGGTAGGTTACACGGCAATTTTTGTGGTTTTTGGAACAACTCTGGGCACGTTCGAGGACAAACATATGTTTAAGTGGGGGAGAATGTAACGACCAGGTCGGCCGTTCCGAGAGTTTATCCCCGTTTCCCTATTCCTATTTTATCATGTGTTGTTCAACCCATTTATGTGATGTCGGGTCGGTTGGTTCGGTTTCAGAGTGGTCGTGGTGAGAAATGAGACACTTAGTCTCTTAAGTTGGCTTAATAGTTGGAAAAGTCAATCGAGAGTTTACTTGTAAGTAAATGACCTAGGAATGTATCTTTGTGATGACCCTAAAGGTCATCCTAAGTAAATTCATCTAAATCTGTGTTCTGAGGCTCCAAAAGCCTCCGTTAATCTCACCTCGATATGCGTGCGCAGCCCGGGCGTGTAGCCAGGAAGCTTCTATGTGAAAATTTGATGAAAATGGAATTTTTGTAACAATTAAATGAATAAAGTTGACTTTGGTCAACATTTTTGGTAAACGGACCCGGACCCGTGATTTGACGGTCCCGGAGGGTCCGTAGGAAAATATGGGACTTGGACGTATGCCCGGAATTGAATTCCGAGGTCCCAAGCTCGAGAATTGAATTTTTAAAGAAAATTGTTTTCTCAAAATAATAAAGGTTTTTGAAAATAAACTTTGATGTGAAAACCGTGTTACCGGTCCCGTATTATGGTTCCGGAGCCCGGAAAAGGTTTAATATATGTTATGTGACTTATCTGTGAAGTTTGGTGTAAAACAAGCTTGAAATGACGTGTTTCGGATCAAAATTGGAAAAATTAAGCCTTATGAAGTTTTAAGAAAATTCTAAGAGTTTTGAGGTTTAATTCGATGATTTTGATGATGTTTCGATGATTTAAATGCTTGAATCAGTCCGTAGGAGGATTTGGGAGTCGTGTGTGTTTTTGGTTTTCAGCCCCGAGGGCTCGGGTGAGTTTCGGGTAGCTAACGGGGTGTTAAAAGTAGGAAAAATCTGGTGTTTCTTGAGTTTTCTGGTGTGTGTTAGTTTCCTCTATGCGATNTAAGGTTTAAAAAAAGAAAGGGGTTATTGGGGGGGGGGGGGGGGGGGGGTCTGTGACTCTATGCAATCGAATAGTTGCTCCCGCGATCGCATAGGCTGTAGGTGATCTGGGTGGGGGCCGGGTAATTACTCACTGCGATCGCATATTCCCTCCCGCGATCGCAGAGCTCAAGCCAGTCCTCTTCCGCGATCGCAACCCCCATCCTGCGATCGCATAGGGTCAGCCAAGCTCTCTTCTGCGATCGCGACTCCCTTTCTGCGATCGCAGAGTGTATTTTTGCCCAGTTATTTTCTTAAGTCAAAAACACAATGTTATTTCGGGATTTTCATAGCGGGTTCAACGTTAGACGCAGTCACGGCCTGAAGGGTGGGATTTAGGGTCGTGACAAGTTGGTATCTGAGCTCTAGGTTGCTTAGGTCTCACAACTCACGAACAACCTTGGTAGAGTCTGAGGGATCGGTACGGAGACGTCTGTACTTATCCCCCAGAGGCTGCAAAGTTAGGATAACTCCACATCTTTCATTCTCTGTGGAGGACCCTCAGGTCGAGGTCGAGGACGAAGACGAGGCCGTGCTAGAGGCCGAGGCCGGGGAATGGCTTAGCCTAGAGCAGCAGCCCCAGTGGAGGACCCTCAGGTCGAGTTTGACGAGGAGGTCCCAGCTCCGGCAGTCCCAATTGGACCAGCGCAGGTCCCAGAGGGGTTCAAAGCTACCCTAAGGCTTCAGGACGCTCTTGTCCGTCTGGTAGGACTTATGGAGAGTGTGGCTCAGGCCGGTCTTCTTCCTACTGCACCAGATGGATCTCAGGCTGGGGGACGGACTCAGCCTCCTGTTATTAATACCCCAGAGCAGGTTGCCACTCAGTTTCAGACTCCAGCACCTCAGACAACTGGAGTAGCTCAGCCAGGTATTGCAGCACCTGTAGCTGAGGGAGAAGCTATGTCAGCGGATGCGTTGTGGAGACTGGACAGATTCACCAAGTTATTCACTGCTACATTTACTGGTGCACCGTCAGAGGATCCACAAGATTACCTGGACAGCTGTCATGAGGTTCTTCGGAACATGGGCATAATGGAGTCCAATGGGGTTGACTTCGCTACTTTTCGACTATCTGGCGCATCCAAGACTTGGTGGAGGGACTACTGCTTATCAGACCAGCTGGGTCTGCACCTTTGACTTGGGCTCAGTTCACAGAGGTATTTTTGGGGAAGTTCCTTCCCATTACTCAACGAGAGGATCTTAGGAGGCAGTTTGAGCGCCTTCATCAGGGATCTATGTCTGTTACTCAGTACGAGACCAGGTTCATCGCTCTAGCCAGGCATGCATTGATGATACTACCCACTGATAGGAAGAGAGTTCAGAGGTTGATTGAGGGATTGGCCCAGCCTTTACGACTCCAGATGGCCACGGAGTCGAGTACTGACATTTAATTCCAGGATGCGGCCGATATGGCCAGGAGGATTGAGATGATTTTGTCACAGGGAGATGGTCAGGGGGCTGACCAGAGGCCCCGTTATTTTGGTAGATTCAGTGGAGCCTCAACTGGAGGCAGGGATTCTTTCAGTAGGGGTCATCCACCCCGACCTTTTCAGTCAGCACTTCAGGTATCTCCCCGTGCACTACCAGCTCATGTTAGTGCACCACCAGCATCTATTAGTGCACAACCACTTCAGAGTTACCAGGGTGGTTATCAGGGTCGTCAGGGCCAGTTCCCGAGTCATCAACCACAACAACAGAGATCTTGTTATAGTTGTGGTAGCCCGGGGCACATTGCCAGATATTGCCCCCGAGCTTCCAGTGGACCCCAGTATCAGGGTTCCCGTGCCTTGGTTCCTGTAGCAGGTGCACCCTTACCCCCTCAGCCATCTAGGGGTGGTGGTCGAGGTGCCAGAGGTGGTGGTCAGGCTCATAGAGGTGGAGCACAGGCCATGAGAGGTAGAGGTCAGTCCAGAGCAGGTAGACCCAGAGATGTGCAGGTTGGAGGGGCTCAACCCCGGTGTTATGCTTTTCCTGCTCGTCCTGATGCTGAGGCTTCTGACGCAGTTATTACAGTTACGGTTTTAGTTTGTAGCCGAGAGGCTTCGGTTTTATTTGATCCGGGTTCTACGTTCTCCTATGTGTCTTCATATTTTTCCCCATATCTGAATATGCCTCGTGATTAATTAAGTACTGTTGTGCATGTGTCTACACCGGTGGGTGATTCAATAATGGTCGATCCAGTCTACCATGCCTGTCTAGTAGTTATTGGTGGTCTGGAGACTCAAGTCGATCTTTTGCTTCTTGATATGGTTGACTTTGATGTTATATTGGGGATGGATTGTCTATCCTCCTATCATGCTATCTTGGATTGTCATGCTAAGATATTGACCTTAGCCTTACCAGGAGTACCTCGTTTAGAGTGGAGAGGACTCCTAGTCATTCTTCTGGTAGGGTTATTTCTTATATGAAGGCTCGGTGCATGGTCGAGAAGGGTTGTTTGGCCTATTTAGCCTATGTCCGTGATTCTAGTGCTGAGGTTCCTTCTATAGAGTCCGTGCCCATGGTTCGTGAGTTTCCAGAGGTATTCCCTGCTGATCTGCCGGGTATGCTACCCGACAGGGATATTGACTTTTGTGTTGAGTTAGCTGAGGGCACTCAGCCCATTTCTATTCCCCCGTATCGTATGGCTCCTCCAAAGTTGAAGGAATTAAAGGGACAATTACAGGATTTGTTGGATAAAGGCTTCATCAAGCCTAGTGTTTCGCCTTGAAGTGCTCTAGTATTGTCCGTGAAGAAGAAAGATGGCTCAATGAGGATGTGTATTGACTACCGGCAGTTGAATAAGGTTACTATCAAGAACAAGTATCCTTTGCCGAGGATTGATGACTTATTTGATCAGCTTCAGGGTGCTACGATATTCTCTAAGATAGACTTGAGATCTGGTTATCATCAACTGAGGATCAGGGCGTCTGATGTGCCTAAGACGACTTTTCGCACTCGTTATGGGCATTATGAGTTTTTGGTCATGT